>CAUYQU010017304.1:0-48338 GCA_963574635.1 Cheracebus regulus | reverse complement strand
GCTGAGGCAGGAGAATCACTTGAACCCAGGAGGTGGAGGTTGCAGTGAGCCAAGATCTTGCCATTGCACTTCAGCCTGGGCCACCAGAATGAAGTTCTGTCTCAAAAAAAAAAGAACAACAGGAACTATGTTGTTTTGTTTGCCACTGTACTCCCGGCCACCAACACAGTATCTGACACACAGAAGGCACTCAAATTTTTGCATTAGAATAAGTTGCTGAATTAATAAATTGCTTTGAAGCATTGCAAAATTTACAAACATAAAATCTAATTAGTTAATATTTTATTTAGACTATGGCCTAAATTATTTTTATTGATTTATTAAAGCAAGAACTCTATTGAGCTACACTATTAGCTAAGCCTGAGTAGCCTCAGATATATTTATAAAGCTACCTCATAAGTTAGCTTTTATTAATTTACACATGCCTTTTCCCAAAAGGTTAACATAATTCTTTTCCTAGGCATTAATACAATAATGATCATAATAGTAACGATGAAATAATCATTTATAGAGTGCCAGACACCATGCTTCACTTTACCTTCAAGCTTCATAATCTCCATTTTTAGTGATGATGAAACTGAAGCTCAGAGAAATTAAGCAGTTAGCTCAAAGATATAACTAGCAAGTGGGAGAAACAGGATCCAACATCATACTAACTCAAAAGTCAATGTTTTTTTTCCAGTACATCATGCTATCTCTAACATCATACTTATTTTGCAGTATCTATTATTTGTTGAAAATACATCTATATACAGGTATCTGAGGCTTAGTGCAGCTTAGAATGATTATTTATGCTTTAAAATGGCTGCCCAATTCAGTCTCTTATATACAAAAACAAATTCTATCCCAACCATATAAAACAGCCTGTGTCAATTATTCTAAATGACATCCTTGTTCCTTATCTATGTAATCTATACTTTATTTCACAAAATAAATTTAGCCTCCAATTAATTTTCTTCTCTTCAAGAACCTCAGTTAACTTTAACAAATGGAACACCATATTAGGGGGAAATGTATATCTTGATCTCTGCTTTTCAGAAAACTTGTCACAAATGCATTTTGAATATACAGTTCATAACAAACTCAACTATTCTTAAAACCATCCAACGCTGGGCACAGTGGCTCATGCCTGTAATCCTAGCACCAGCCTGACCAACATGGTGAAACCTCATTTCTACTAAAAATACAAAATTAGCCAGGTGTGATGGCACATGCCTGTAATCCCAGCTACTTGGAAGGCTGAGGCATGAGAATCACTTGAACCCAGGAGGCAGCAGTTGCAGTGAGCCAAGATCACACCATTGCACTCTAGCCTGGGCAACAAGAGTGAAACTCCATCTCAAAAAAAAAAAAAAAAATCCATCAAAACCAACCAGAATAAAAACTATGCCCAAAGTCCTTTTGGTAGGAATACTCTGGCCCAGTATTTATAAATCAATAACTTGGTTAACTGGTAGCAGGCAGTCAATAAAAATTAGATTGATCAATCACACAATAAACACAGTTCTACAAGGATGTCCAGCTCTTTTAAGAGAGTAAACAGGAACTATTGTTATTCTTAATAATGAAATACATATTTAGTAAACATTTTCCTCAACATGGAGATAAAGATGATTTAACCCAAATTATATATATTAATTCTTGAAAAACATTGTTCTAATTCAGTAAACACTTTTAAATCCAAAACAGTTTTAAATTAGTATTTCTGTGTCGTGAACTAGCCTTATTATTAAAGTCATGATACATAATAAAAAGGATCGGGTTTTTTTTTTTTTTAGAGACAGGGTCTCACTCTCCTACCCAGGCTAGAGTGTGCACTGGTACAATCGCAGTTCACTATGACCTCAAACTCCTGGTTTCAAGCAATCCTCCCACCTCAGCTTCCCAAGTAGCTAGGACTACAGGTGCAGGCTACCACACCTGGCCAATTTTTAAATTTTTGTAGAGACAAGGACTTGCTATGTTGCCTACACTGGTCTCAAACTCCTAGCCTCAGCTTCCCAAAGTGCTGGGATTATAGGCTTGAGCCACTGTGCCTGGCCAGGATCATGAATTTTTTTAAAAATTAAAATAGGACAAAATTATTTAACGCTCAAAACTTACTACAAAGCTACACTAACTAATTAAGATAGTGTGGTACTGGTACAAGGATAGACATACAGAGCAATGGAACAGAATTGAGTCAAGAAGTAAAGCCATACCTCTATGGTCAATTGATTTGTAACAAGGGTACCAAGATTCCTCAATGTGGAAGATCGTTTTCAACAAATGATTCTAGGACAACTGGGTATGTACATGTAAAAGAATGAAGTTTGGACCCTTAGCTCATACTATATGAAAATTCATCTCAAAATGGATCAAAGATTTAAATATAAAAGCCAAACTCGACTGAGTGACGTAGCACATGCCTGTAAACCCAGAACTTTGGGAGGCCATGGTGGGTGGACCACTTGAGGCCAGGAGTTCAAGACCAGCCTGGCCAACATCGTGAAACCCCTTCTCTACTAAAAACACAAAAATTAGCCAGGTGTGGTGGTGGTGGGCGCCTGTAATCCCAGCTACTTGGGAGGCTGAGGCAAGAGAATCACTTCAGCCTGGGCAACAGAGCGAGACTCTGTCTCAAAAGAAAAAAAAAACAAAAACAAACAAAAAAAACAACAAAAAAAAACCATGCTAAACTCTCAACAGAAAGCATAGATATAAATCTTTGTTACCTTGGATTAAGCAATGGTTTCTTAGATAGGACACTAAAAGCATAAGTAACTAATGAAAATATAAATGGGGCTGGGCACAGTGGGCTCACACCTGTAATCCCAGCACTTTGGGAGGCTGAGGTAGGTGGATCACCTGAGGTCCGGAGTTCAAGATCAACCTGGCCAACATGGTGAAACCCCATCTCTACTAAAAATACAAAAAAATTATCTGGACGTGGTAGCACATGCCTGTAATCCCGGCTACTCAGGAGGCTGAGGCAGGAGAATTGCTTGAACCCAGAAGGCAGAGGTTGCAGTGAACCAAGATCACACCACTGCACTCCAGCCTGGGCAACAGAGTGAGACTCTGTCTCAAAAAATAAATAAATAAATAGGGTCTAGTATACAGAATACAGAAAGATTTCTTACAACTCAACAATTTAAAAAACCCATTTTAAAAATGTGCAAAGGACTTGATAGACATTTTTCCAGTGAAGATACACAAACAGCCAACAAACACATGAAAAGATTTTTATAGTCCGGCCAGGCTCTGTGGTTCACACCTGTAATCCCAGCACTTTGAGAGGCCGAGGTGGGCGGATCAGGAGGTCGGGAGTTTGAGACCAGTCTGAACAACATGGTGAAACCCAGTCTCTGCTAAAAGTACAAAAATTAGCTGGACGTGGGGGCATGTGCCTGTAATCCCAGCTACTCAGAAGGCTGAGACAGGAGAATTACTTGAACCTGGGATGCGGAGACTGCAGTGAGCTGAGATCGTGCCACTGCGCTCCAGCCTCGGTAACAGAGCAATACTCTGTCTCAAAAAAAAAAAAAAAAGACTATTACAGTCATTAAAGAAATGCAAATCTAAACCACAATGAACTACCACTTTACACCCACTTAGGATAGCTAGTATTAAAAAAAAACAGAAAATAAGTATTAGTGAGGATGTAGAAAAATTACAAGTCTCCTACACTGCTGGTGGGAATGTACAACAGTGCAGATGCTATGGAAAACAGTCTAGCAGGTCTTCAAAAGTTAAGCACAGAATTATCATATGACCCAGCAATTTAACTCCTAGTCCAAGAGAACTAAAAACATATTCACACAAAAACTTCTACATGAATGCTCATAGCCACATTATTCATAGTAACCAAAAAGTGGAAACAACCCAAATGTTCAACTGATGAATATATAAATAAAATGTGGGTCTATCCACACAATGGAATATTACTCAGCCACACAAAGGAATAAAGTGCTGACACATGATATAAGATAGATGAATGTTAAAAACATAATGCTGGGCCGGGCACAGCAGCTCATGCCTGTAATCCCAACACTCTGGGAGGCCAAGGCAGGTAGATCATGAGGTCAGGAGATTGAGACTATCCAGGCTAACACGGTGAAACCCTGTCTGTACTAAAAATACAAAAAATTAGCCAGGCACGGTGGTGGGTGCCTGTAGTCCCAGCTACTTGGGAGGCTGAGGCAGGAGAATGGCTTGAACCCAGGAGGCAGAGGTTGTAGTGAGCCAAGATCGTGTCACTGCACTCCAGCTTGGGTGACAGAGCAAGACTCCATCTCAAACAAAATAATAATAATAATAATAATAATAATGATGCCAAGTTTAAAAAGCCAGATACGAAAGACATATATTGTATATAATTCTCTTTATATGAAATGTCCAGAATAGGCCAAAGCATAGAGACAGAACATAGATTAGTGGTGGCCAAGAACTAAAGGTAGGATAGAATGTGGAGTGACAACTAATGCATTTGAGGTTTCTTTTGAGGGTGATGAAATGTCGTGGAATTAGATAGTGGTGATGGATGCATACTTGTATGGATATACACAAAGCCACTGAATTACGTATTTCAAAATGATTAATTTAGAGTAGGTGAATTATATCACAATTAAAAAAACATATATATATATATATATGTATATATATATACACTTAACATTAAAGCTATACTGAACATGGTTGTCTTTTGATGATTCAGAAACATCTTGATGTATTTAAATTTATAATTTTTTTCCTTTGCTGTCAAATAATACAAATTTCTAATTAAAAGCACATGCAAAATGTACATTAGATACATGATTCAAATGGCTTCTTTTCTGTCTTGTTTTTTAGAGATACGATATCACTCTCTCCTCCAGGCTGGAGTGCAGTGGCATGATCACAGCTCGCTGCAACCTTGAACTCCTGGGCTCAGGCAATCCTTCTGCCTCAGCCTCCCGAGTAGCTAAGACTATAGGGATGTACCACCATGCCCACCTAATTTTTTAATTTTTTGTAGAGACAGGATCTTGCTATTTTGCCCAGGCTAGTCTGGGACTCCTGGCCACAAGCCATCTTCCAGACTCGGCCTCCCAAAGTATTGGGATTATAGATGTGAGCCACTGTACCCAGCCTTATATGTTTTCTTAATGTTTAATGAAGAAAATAAGTTTGGGGAAAATTTCTTCCTAGTAAAATTTGATCAAATCTTTTTTTTTTCCCTTGAGACAGAGTCTCACTCTGTTGTTGAGGCTGGAGTGCAGTGGCATGATCTCAGCTCACTGCAACCTCCACCTCCTGGGTTCAAGGGATTTTCCTGCCTCAGCTTCCTGAGTAGCTAGGATTACAGGCGTATGCCACCACACCAGGCTAATTTTTCTATTTTTAGTAGAGACGGGGTTTCACCATGTTGGCCAGGCTGGTCTCAAACTCCTGACCTTGTGATCTGCCTGCCTCAGCCTCCCAAAGTACTGGGATTACAGGCCTGAGCCACTGTACCTGGCTGATGAAATCTATTAAACCTTAAGAAAAAGTATAACCAGTGGTCACTAGCCACATGTGGCTATTGAGTGCTTGAAATGTAGCTAATGTGACTAGGATACTGAAATTTAGATTTTATATAATTTTAATTCATTTAAATCTAAATATATATAAGTCACACATGGATAGAACTGGGAAATTGAATCTAATTCCAGGCATTTGAAAGGCAAGGCCTATGTAACAAAGTGAAAAGTATAACCAAGAAAATAAAATGTGATGAAATAACTTTTAAAAAAGCGAGAAAAAGTATAACATCATAACTATTCTTTCTATAATACTATTTATATCATTTTTAGTTATTTGTACTATAATTTAAAATAAGAAACAGAAATCAACCTGGTTTGCTCTGTTTTTCATATTTTAAAATATAAAACAGCAAATAGAAATAATTTTTAGCCAGGCACAGTGGCTCACACCTATAATTCCAGCACTTTGAGAGGCCAAGGCAGGTGGATCACCTGAGTCAGGAGTTTGAGACCAGCCTGGCCAACATGGCAAAACACCGTCTCTACTACAAATACAAAAATTAGCTGGGTGTGGTGGTGGGCAACTGTAGTCCCAGCTACTTGGGAGGCTGAGACAGGAGAACCGCTTGAACCTGGGAGGGCGACGTTGTAGTGATCCGAGATCATGCCACTACACTCCAGCCTGGGCTACAGAGGGAGGCTCCATCTCAAAAAAACAGAAAAAAAAATTTTTTTAATAATCTAGATTTTAGATAATTATATTTATATGAAGAAATAAGACATTCTACTTACGAGTGTATAAACAGCTGGCAACATTTTACCATGTCAGTAATAGGATACAAGAAACTTGAAAAACCTTGTGACCACAGCTTTTGGCAATGGCGCTTCATTTTCCTATTACATCCCTCTGCTTCATGAACTCAGTAGTTGAGATTACTACCAAACTTTCAGTTTTTTGTTTGTTTGTTTGTTTTGAGACAGAGTCTCACTCTGTCCAGAGACAGGCTGGAGTGCAGTGGTGCAATCTCAGCTCACTGTAACTTTTGCCTCCCAGGTTCAAGCAATTCTCCTGCCTCAGCCTCCCAAGTAGCTGGGAATACAGGTGTACCTCACCATGTCAGGCTAATTTTTGTATTTTTAGTAGAGATGGGGTTTCACCATGTTGGCTAGGCTGTTCTCAAACTCCTGACCACAAGTGATCCACTCACCTTGGCCTCCCAAAGTGCTGGGATTACAGGCATGAGCCACTGCACCTGGCCAACTTTCAGTTTTTAATGGTAGAGTTCACTAATCTTAGGCACTACTAGGGCATATAAATGCAAAACTATGCTTAACAGAAATAGCCTAGTAATTATAATTTAAATGTTTTAATATGAACATCACTCAAGTCTCTGGGATCCAAGCAAGTATTCTTAATTAGTGAAGTAGGCCCAAAATAAGACAAGAAGAAACAGGTTCTTAGATAAACTGGACAGTAAAGGGGTGGTCATCATGCAGCTCCAGCAAATCATTACTAGGCAAGAATGAGGGATCGGCATGACCAGATCTCTAGTTTCTCAAGAGTAGCTGGAAACGTGGAATTTGTTTTCATGTTTTGTGAAATCCCCCTAATTTGTAATGTTGACAACTAATTTTTTTTAAGTTTAAATAGTGCTAAGTCCACATAAAATACACCAGCTTCTGAATATGGCCACTAATTTACAAACTCTGAAAATTAACTCCTAAAACAAAGCCTATAGAGTAAACTTAATTTTAGATTAGGAATGGTAAACTCTTTGGTAACAATATTTGCCAAACTTTGGGTGGCACTAGTGATCTTTAAAGTTCTCAAGGCAGACCAGACCCTAGAGCTTTATTGTATTAATGTCACATTTATTTCAGATTCCTTACTAAAGTACCAAAGGTAACTCACTCCTTCCATTCATTTTGATGACATTTCCTTACTGTAGCCAAATGGAAATAGAGTAGATGTCTTAACTATATACCACTGGTAAGCAGTCTAAGAATTAAAACAGTTTGGAACCCACTGGGAGACAAAAGAAATACATTTTGGAGCCTACTTTAAGCTTTTGAACAGACCTCGAAGAAATTTAATTAGATGGTAAAATTGCTCTCCATTTTATAATAATCAACCAATGTACAATAGGATGGTGACCGTGCTATTTGAATTATAATTACATAGTTAAACAAAAATCTTATGTTGTACTTTTTGGTATAGACATAGTAGCGTTATAGGCATGAATCTTCTGGGAAAATACAGATAGCAATAAGGAGAAAAAAACTGCACAAAACTCCTTTTTCAGAAAACCAAGGAGGAAAACAAAAATATTTTTTAAAATGCCAGGCCAGGTGTGATGGCTCATGCTTGTAATCACAGCACTTTGGGAGGCCAGGTGGAAGGACTGCCTGAGGCCAGGAGTTTGAGACCAACCTTGGCAACTTAGTAAGATTCCATCTCTAAAAAAAATAATAATAGTAATTACCCAGGCATAGTGGCACATGCCTGTAGTTCTAGCTACTAGTCAAACTTTGGGTGTCACTAGTCATCTTTAAAATTCTCAAGGCAGACCAGCTACTTGTGCTGAGATGAGAAGGATCACTTGAGCACAGAAGTTTCTGGCTACAGTGAGTTGGAATGCACCATGGTATTCTGGTCTGGGTGACAGAAAAAGACCCCAAGATCCTGTCTCCAAAAAAAAAAAACCAAAATCTAAAAAATAAAACCACCAAAGTGAGAGCAAGGCAATCTATGCTGGGGTGGAGAGCAGCTATAGGGACAGACAGTATGGCATGTGATGAGGATGGCCTGACAGTGGCAGATCTCAGACAGCAACAGCAACAATACATTTCTTTGAAAAAAAGGGTTGCCAGGCATGGTGGCTCACACCTATAATCCCAGCACTTTGGGAGGCCGAGGCAGGCAGATCGCCTGAGGTCATGAGTTCATGGAGACCAGCCTGGCCAACATGGTGAAACCCCGACTACTAAAAACACAAAAATCAGCCAGGCATGGTGGCAGATGCCGGTAGTCCCAGCTACTTGGGAGGCTGATGCAGGAGAATCACTTGAACCCGGGAGGCAGAGGTTGCAGTAAGCCGAGATCATGCCACTGCATTCCAGCCTGGGCAACAGATCGAGACTCCATCTCAAAAAAAAAAAGTTGGGGGGAGTGGGTTACATTGGCATGCTGGAGCCATGTCCCTCCAATCACAGCTACAAAGGAAGGAGTGGGAAGCCCAGAATTAATGGAAAAAGGTCTTCTAGACTTGTTCTGGTTTGAGAGGCAGAAGAGAAATACACCCAGGTGTCATATATGAAAATGACTACCTCTGAGGCAGAAATCTGGAAATCTACCCTGGCGCCACCCAAACCTTCTACTAATAACAGAGTAAATCACAAGGAAAAAAGGTAACTGGCATGGTACTGACTGAGAGATACTATAAGAAAAATGATAGATAACGTACCAACTGTCAAAGTACACTCACCCAGAAAACTATTACAGTGGAAAAGACAAAAACTATAGGGAAGCCATCATTACTATGAGCAAGACCACAAATAAGGAATACAAGAACTCAAGGGAGAAATGTCTAGATAACAGGAATAGAGAAGCATGAATTGGCAAAACTAAACAAAAAAAATGGAGGAATAAACAAAGCCATCACAGAAATGAAGAAGAAACTGACAAGAGAACAAAGAGATATTGCAGTAAACACAGTAAGAGACAGGAAAGAAACAAACAAGTGAAAAAGTATTTAAAAGGATTAAAGGTAAAATAACAGATATAAAAGACATACAAAGGGACATTCAGCATACATATAACTAAGGTCACCAAAAACAAAAACCAAAACAATGAGACAAAGTAAATATTTAAAGATATTTACTTTAAATTTAAATATTATATACTTTAAATTTATATTTAAATATTTAAAGATCACCTGAGGCCAGGAGTTCAAGACAAGCCTGGCCAACATAGCAAAACCCCATCTTACTAAAAATACAAAAATTAGCCGGGCATGGTGGTCCATACCTGTGATCTCAGCTACTCGGGAGGCTGAGGCAGGAGAACTGCTTGAACCCAGGAGGCCGAGGCTGCAGTGAGCTGAGAACGCACCACTGCACTCCAGCCTGGGCAACAGAGTGAGACTCCGTCTCAAAAAAAAAATGTATAAAGTAACAAAAAGCAAATTCTGAAAATGCTGTAAGAATAATATCCCCATCTTGTTCCCATGAGCCTTATTGAGACACTGCTAGATGATAAACTTCAGTCAACCAAAGAATGGCTCTGCAAAAGTACCTGGGTCAACATTATATACATTTAACTGAAGAATTAAGACAAAAACAAATGGAAATGAGGTTAATAAAATAGAATATAAATATTATAGGCTATAACACTGTACAAATGCAAATAACATAAATTGAAAGGGAGAAAGCAGGGAGAAGTATAATAAGCTTACTGATTACCTTGATGGAATAGCTGGGAGTCAGTGTATATTCTCAAAGCTCAAGTAGTGAAGTATAAGCATACATAAGAGCAAAAATGTATATGCTATTTTAAATAAATATTACTGACTAAGATTGGGTGAAGGAGAAGAGAAAAGGGAAGAGAGAAGGATTAGAAAAAGTTTTACCTTTGGTCATAGAAGAGAATGAATGGTTACTATCAATAGAGAACTAAGAATATTAAAGTAATAAGACTGAAATACAAACCTTTCTAAAAATCAGAACAACTGAAAAGCAAAGAAAAGATACTACACGTCGAAAGACTTAACATTTATGTATATAAAAACAGGAAACATAAAATACATTGGCAGAACCACAACAAATTTTTGACATATGAATAAATATAAATATGAATTCAACTCATATTAACAGAAAGAGATTTGCAAATTCACTCATAAAGCAAAACCTAACTCCATGCTATGTACTAGAGACACATCTAAATCAAAGCAAATTATAAAGGTCTGAGTTTTAAAACAAAAGGATTGGCAAAGATATGCAGGGCAAATGTAAACAAAAAGAAACCAAAAATTATTTTACCCAGCTCTGACTCCAGAACCTGAAATTTTACTACAAACACTACAAATACTGTCCCCTGAGCTTCTGTAATATGTAGGGGCATGTGCATGCATGATTACATGTATTTTTAAATAAGTACCTAAAATAAATTATTCAATTAGAAACTATCTTTGAAATAAGACCAGACATCAAATCTGTAGTACCACCAGATTGCTGAGTTTAAAGCATTTAGTAATATTCACCTTTAATTACTACCACAGGGATGGAGAAGAAAAAAAAATTTCCTTTCATGATATATTTTCCATATAAAAATCAAAACACTGCACTGAAAACTCTTCTCCTGGATTTATGTCAAGATCAGTTGTCAGCTGGGCACAGTGGCTCACACCTATAATCCCAGCACTTTGGGAGGCCAAGGTGGGTGGATCACTTGTCGGGAGTTTGAGACCAGGCTGGCCAACATGGTGAAACCCCGTCTCTACTAAAAATACAAAAAATTAGCCAGGCGTGGTGGTGCACGCCTGTAATCCCAGCTACTCAGGAGGCTGAGACAAGAGAATCGCTTGAACCCAGAAGGCAGAGATTGCAGTGAGCCGAGATTGTGCTATTACACTCCAGCCCAGGCAACAGAACGAGACTTTGTCTCTCAAAAAAAAAAAAAAAATCAGTTGCCAACCTAACATCATGCAGTAACTCCTCACTCTGATGACAATCTACTTTCAAGCATCCAAAACCAAAATTCCAGTGGAGTTCTTATTTGCCATATGAGTAGAGAGCCTTAAGGAAGTTGGATTTTATGAAATTCCCATTATATTTCCACTGAAGCACCAAGTTTTTAACCTCTTGAAGAAATCTATAGCTATGATATTGTTTTCAGATGTTAAAGAGTTCTATCTTCAGAAAGAGATTTTATGCCTCAAAAGCAAAAGGGCATATGGGTAGTAAAATGTCCTTTTAATATCCATGTATCTAGGAACATTATCTAAAGGTCAATATTAGCTCTTTAAATACAAAAATAAACTTGTGGCAACATCAATCCCATTAATGCTTCTGGGAAAGTAACTGTGAAACCTCTTTCAATTTCAACATCAAAAACAAAAGGAGAAGGAATAACAGTACTATCCTGATAAAATTATTTTGAGCATTAAGTGACTGAAGCACTTTGGTCACTGCCTGGTTTATTTTTCAATATATCTTAGCTAATATCATCACCACAAAGATACAAATTGCATTATTTTTTTCTTTTTTTGAGACAGAGTCTCACTCTGTCATCAGGCTGGAGTGCAGTGGCACAATCTCGGCTCACTGCAACCTCAGCCTCCCAGGTTCAAGCAATTCTCCTGCCTCAGCCTCCTGAGTGGCTGGGATTACAGATGTGAGCCACCTTGCCCGACCACAAATTGCATCTTTTAAATGCATTATAATTACTGAAGAATTCAAAGTCCTTTGAAGCCTCTCCCTAAACGCCCTATTCCCTCCCTGTCACCACCTACCACTGATGCTAGATCAGGAACCCCTCCTCTTAATTCCTTTTGTACACCTGTATATTCTCATTGTTGGCGCAGTCTCCTCACCGAGGCTGCTGTGAGGTCCTCAAAGTCAGTGATTACGTCTTGTGTCTGTTAGGTACTTTCAGGGTACCTGTTCCCACATATAATCGAAATTCAATAAAGGTGTGTTAAATTAGCAAATGTGGCCAGGCACAGTGACTCATTCCTATAATCCCAGCATTCTGGAGGTCAGGGAAGGAGAAGCCCTTGAAGCCAGGAGTTCAAAACCAGCCTGGGCAACAGCAAGATCTCATCCCTACAAAAAACCTTTTTTTAAAATTAGCCAGGCAAGTGTTCCACACTTGTAGTCCCAGCTACTTGGAAGGCTTAGGCAGGAGGATTGCTTTTGAGTCCAGGAGTTCAAGGCTGCAGTGAGCTATGATCCCACCACCACACTCTAGCCCGGGCAACAGGGTGAGAATCTGTCTCTCAAAAAATAATCAATCAATGTGGTAAAAGATTACATTAAACATGATGTGATTCAAGGTTTCATATTTTGTGGATTGCAATGACCTTGATAATAGCCCTTCCAGGAAGGTAGGCTGCTAGGGAATCTCAGAAACAGGAAAGGTGCAGTGGCTCATGCCTTTAATCCCAACACTTTGGGAGATGAGGCAGGTGGATCACTTGAGGTCAGGAGTTCAAGACCAGCCTGGCCAGCAAGGTGAAACCGTCTCTACCAAAAATACAAAATTAGCCAGGCACAGTGGTGGGTACCTGTAATACTAGCTACTCATGAGGCTGAGGCATGAAAATTGCATGAACCTGACAGAGAGAGGTTACCATGAGCAGAGAGTGCACCATTGCACTCCAAGCTGGGCAATACAGTGAGACTGTCTCAAGAAAATAAAAATAAAAAAGGATCATTAAAGAACCAGACACTTAACGGAATACTCTGTGAGCATCAGATAACAAATTAGGCCCTAGGGTTATAAAGATCTATCCAGTGAGCACAGAGTAGGTAAGGATCTCACACCTACCAGTGAGAACAGATTTAAAGTTAAAGCTAGACCACTAACTCCCAGAGTTTTCCAAAATCCCAGTGCTCTTTCCATTAGAGCAATGCCTTTCAAATGTTGGCTGCACTCATAGTAAAAAATACACTGTGCAGCACCACTCAGTATACACCCATGCATTTCTGATATATTCTATTTAATTCTATTTTATTTCACATTCTTAAAATGTTCATCTTCACATACTAAATTGGTTTTATGACTCAAAGGTTAAAAGATATTGCTCTTGAAATACATTTTCGAAACTTTCTGTAGAATTTCAAAGTCAGAAGTAATTCCTAAAAATTAATTTTTTTCATACAATGAATTTGTATCCTTCCCCAAAAGCAGAATGCTATCAAATAATCAAATAACCCAGAAAGACATGGCAGCTGTCAGTTGGAGAGTAGGAGGTAACTAAACCTAATCTCCATCAGCTTTCCCTAAAGCTCCCCAAATCATGCCCAATTTAAGGAAAATAGTGTTTACTATACAAAAACAGCTTGGCAGCAAGTCTCCTGGCACCCAGCTTCCTTCCAGCCGGACTTTGACCTGTGACTCTCAACCTATACAAAAATAAAATTTCTGGCGTTTCTATTAACAATAAATATTTTTAAAGTATTCATGCAAAGTCTTTTTTTTTTTCTTTTTTTAACAGACAGGGTCTCTGTCACCCAGACTGGAGTGTAGTGGCATGATCACAGCTCACTGTAACCTCGAACTCCTGAGCTTATGTGATTCTCCCACCTCAGCTTCCCAAGAGATTACAAGCATAAACCACTGTGCCTGGCTGAGACTTTAATTAAATGTGTTTGGATAACAATTACTTTATTAAAATAAGTAAATGAAAATAAAAATAAACTACTTTAAATAAATAGAATACATTTTGTTTGATATGAAACCTCGCTCTAAAATTTGCCAATTGTCACTTAAACTGTGGGGGTGGGAGGATACTGATTTATCCCAGATCCAAATAAAGCATGCAGAAGTGGATCATTAGTTAAGCTAGTATCTCTTTTCTCTTTTGGTTTGCCCTTGAAATATTAAGACAAAGGCAATATAAAACGGTTCCTCAACATATCTGTACAGCACTTCCCACTAAAGAAAATGTAAAAACAGACCGGGTGCAGTGGCTCATGCCTGTAATCCCAGCACTTTGAAAGGCTGAGGCAGGCGGATCACAAGGTCAGGAGTTCGAGACCAGCCTGGCCAACATAGTGAAACCCCCATCTCTACTAAAAATACAAAAATTAGCTCCGTGTGGTGGCTTGAACCTGTAGTCCCAGCTACTCGGGAGGCTGAGGCAGGGGAATCACTTGAACCCCGGAGGCGTAGGTTGCAGTGAGCAGAGACTGCGCCACCGCACTCCAGCCTGGACAACAGACTGTGACTCCAACTCAAAAAAAAAAAAAAAAAGAAATAGGAAAATGTGAAAACAACAATCATTACTACTTTAGTAGCAAGCTATGGGTGTACAAACCCCAATGTCTTCAGAGTACTTTTAAAAATGTGTAACTTAAAGTCAGAAACAGACAGACTAGAAAATCCCTTTTCCATCTTCTGTGTCTACAGCCAGTTCCCCAGCTCTGAGGATGCAAACTAAAGTACAAGAATGTTAATTTAAGTTATTGGGTTACTGGCCTCACCATTCCCCATCCAAGAAGCATGTGCGAATTTAAAGGGCTCATTTTTGTGATGTTTACCTCAAGTTAAGAGACAGTTTAATAAAACTTTAATAAATCTTCCTGTCTTTAACAAACGAAATCTGTTTAGAACTAAAGAAAGATTTTTTTAAATAAAGATAAAATGTAGTTTTCCTAAGAAAAGAAAATCATTCTTACTACATCAGCTTTGTCCAATAGCACTTGCTGTGATGACAGAAGTGTTCTGTATCTGCATTATTCATACAGTAGCCACTAGCCACCTAGTACTCAGCACTTGAAATGTGGTTGGTGTGACTGAGGAGCTAAATTTTATTTCATTTTAATTAAATAGTGGCACGTGCCTAGTGGCTACTATATGGGGCCGTGTAGGATAATCAACGTAAGTCCTCATCAGCAGAGCTGAATAATTCACTCATATTACAATGAATGTCATAATTTGGAATATATATATATATATATATATTATACCCATATTCAATTTTTAGCTTCCTAATTAGTATTTAAGATTGCCTCATAATTGTTTTTTCAACAAATTTTGGCAATTTTTAGTTCTAAAACATGAATGTACTTAATCTGCTGAGCAGAATTCCTTTGGCAATATTCAATTTTCCATCTGTGAAACAGGCATAGGGAAAAAAAAATCCTCCTATTGATGTAAAGGGAAGAAGTGAAATATAATCTAAAGAAAGACTAATATAACCACTGAGATTATTTCATGAGTACACCTGTTCATCAACCTCTGCTTAGATGTACTTCTTTAAACTCAGCTGAGGCTTTCAAACAAATTCACTCCTATATTTGTTTGACTTCTTGATTATTTTGTGTTATGACCAGACTATGACCAGGCCCTCTGAAATCAAGAATTCTACCTATAGGAAAACCTTTAAAAATATATACATTAAAACAGTCTATATTTAAATGAGACAAACTGATCAAATTGTCAAAATGCAGTAGCCTGAAGAAAAGCAGATGCTTCAGAGAGACTAAAATATGCAGATCATGCCAAGACCACGTTCCAAGCAGGTGGCAAAAGAAATTACACAGTTTTATAGTCAGCAAGGAAGAGACACCCCAAGAAAATATGCTTAAAAATACATTGCAGTTATGCTATGGCCACAGGATAACTAATGTTGACATCAAGCAGCACCACTGCATTCCTTTTAATCTCAAGGTCAATACCAAATTAATTTTACCTTCCCAGCACGCTAATGCTTAAATATACCATACACAAGCACAAACATTTCAGTAATTTCATTGTTAAGCAGAAATGAACTTCTAGAACGGGTTTCTGAAAATACTATAAGCTAATTTAAAACAAGCAAACTTAAGTACACTGTACAAGAATAAAGCCACTAGGACCATATAGCATATATTTGAGAACACTCAAACTACACCAAGCCAAGTAATTCTAAGACAGCAGTGCAATTCAGGTAAGAATTCAGCACCATAGACTAGAACTTCATTTTTTTCTCTACCAGTGCTATGTCTACCACCTAGTTCTAAAAAAGGGCCAGAAGCTCACCTACTATATCCAAAGAGCATTGGAATCTCAACAAGATAGATGACAAGGAAGCAATGCAAACACTAACCCAAGGGCTTCAGCTCTTGCATAATAGTAAATGGCACTGCCTGAAAGGAGAAAAGGCTTCATTTGGTGCAACTGAGAGCACTCAGACATAGCAAGCGTCTGTCAGACTCCATATAAAAGCTGTATACTGTCAGTCCTTCTTTTGTGTGTGTGGATAAAATCTGCAGATGCAGCCTGGGCGGGAAAGAGGGAGACAGAATTTCAAATGGAGAACTGTCATACTGCCTGACCCTGACAGTACCCCTCCTCATTCTGCCAAGCTATGAACTACACCTTTACTGACCACAGCATCTGCATTATCTCTAAGGAGTCTGCCTATCAGGTAGAAATTTCTGTGCTAAAAGCCTCCACATCTGACAAGGGCTAAAAACCTCCATGATTTTTTAAATTATCTTAATTCTTAGGGGGATCACATAAATACAATAAGTGATACATAATTTTCACAGCAAGGGCGTAAGTTCTCAAAGCATATAAGGTCTAGCTCAGAAAATAAACACCACTTCTCATTTAGTTCTATAAAAGTCCACTACAGAGTAGTGTTACTCTTGCTTCCCAAAATGCAATTTAAAGGCGGAAATCACAATCTATTTAAAGACACTCAGAAGATCAATTAGCTTAACAAAGTTAACTTAATTTTTTATATTTAATACTCTCAGATTATGAGATAAAATATTGATTCTAGCAAACAAAAGAAATATACATAAAATAAAGCCATTTTTGTTTTCTTTTCAAATTGCTAACAGTGCAATAGCACATCAAATGAAGAAACTTATTAAACTATCTTAGCACAAATATGGCTGCATCATTTTTCTAAATTTCCAGTGTTTATGGGTATCTTCCATGAAATAGATGAAATATCTTACATCTTCACTTTATAAGCTCTCAAGTCCTATACAACACACTTCTTTTCCTCTACCAGAGCTTTTGCAGACCAGTTTTAATAAATGTATCTTAATCCACAATAAAAACATTATTTATGAAATTTATCAATACATAATTATGAAATTATACTTCTGAAAACATCAGTCTTTCTGAGATTCTGAAGAGAAACCCAATAGAATTGTTTTCTTTTTATTTTTTTTAATAGTGAAGACATGAAAGCATCCTCAACCCAAAGTGTAATATATATTTAATCACGGCTCCTGACAAATTTTGTCTTATGCATTAAACAAAAGTGTTCTCACTCTTACCTGTATATCCAGCATACCATCCCCAGGAAGCCACCATTCCTAAAAGCCATTTATACATGATTCCTTCGATATACCAGAACCGCTTACTGTCCAGCACGCGAAGGGGCTGAAGTATAATTACATAGCAGATATAGGATGGAATAGCAACCAGGTTGTTGGCGACCATGAAGGCAAACCTCATCAGTGCTTTCACCAAGAGCCAGCCCAGCCATGGAGCTTCTTCCAAAGTCATAGCCATTCTCACATTGGAGTCCGTCTTGTCTTTCTGGGGTAAAAGAAAAATTCACTTAAAAAGGAAAATGGATTAAACACATCTAAACAGTCACCAACATGGAAATCGCCCCTAACACAAAATACAAAGCGAGGGTCGAAGCTTTCTGGGTGTTGTAGTATCTCGGTGATCTCTCGGGGGAAATTCCAGAGGGGGACAGAGAGCGAGGGAGGAGGAGTCGCACAAGGTCAAGGGAGCTGTTAACCAAGGCACTGGGTATGTCACAATATATTTAGCAAATGATAACACAATTCCCGTTCAGTAACCGGCGGCCGTCCCTGCACCGCGTCTCACTGCAGTCGTCTATGTGGACTTAGAAAAATAGATCCACTCGCTTCAGACACCCTGGGATCTCCAAACTGAAGACACGAGTAACACAATCGAAACAGGGTCCTCTAGATCAGATTTCCCAGATACTGAGGACCTCGGTCCCCTCACTACCACCATTCCTGCAAACTGATGCATTCCTTTAAAAGGTCTCTGGCGCCAGCGAAGAGTTACCCTCAAAATTCTCATTTGCAGCAATAGGGTTTTTGTTTTCCCCTTTTTTTTTTTTAAGAAAAAAAATGGGGGGGGGGCGCAGAAAAAAGCTTAAAAGGTGAGAGGAAGAAAGTAGGGGGTTATAAGGCGAAAAAGAGGAAGGACAGGAGAAGGGGGAGGGGAGCAAAAGCCAAAAAGAGGTAAAAGCCAAAGAACTGGGGATGAAGAGAATGAGATCTCCGACCAGAGGGCAGGGAAGCGGGGGATGATGAAAGCAACAGAGAAGAGGAGGTGCAGAGCTGGGAACCGGTGGAGCCGGCAGCGGTTTCCGCGGATATGGAGGGGTCGTGGCGGCGGCCGCGGCCCGCGCGCCAGGCTCACCTCGGCGGGCGCGGACGGCGGGCGGCTGCGGAGCGCCGGGGCGGGTGTCCCCCGCCGAGGGGTCGCGGTCATGGACGCGGCGGCGGCCCAGGCGGCCCGAGGCGCGGCGCGAGCGGGCGCCCTACTCCCCTCGCGGCTGCCTGCGGACAGAGGGACGGCGGGGACTCAGAGGACGGACCTGTCACTGGGGCGGGTCCCGGGGAAGCGGGCGGATGCCCCGCGCCCCCACCTCCTCCCCGGGGCCTACCGCGCCCTCGTCCCTCAGGCCGCCGCCGCCTCCCCGGGCCACGCGACGACGACACCCCTTCCCCGCCCCCAGCGCCTCCCCAGGCCCGGTTCCGCTGCCGCTCCCGGGCCTGCAACCGCTGAGCCGGGTTACCTCGGGCTGGCCGGGCCCCGGCCCGGGCTTTGAGAGCCTGAGAAGCCGGAAGAATGCATGGCCGGCAGCGAGGCCAGCGGAATAAGGTGGCGGCGGGGCCCTAGCCCCGCTCCGGCTGTGGCACGGCTCGCGCCTGGTCCCCAGCGGCGCCGAGACTCGGTCCCCAAGGGCTCGGCCGCGTTCCCCGGGGCTGGCGGGGAGGGGCGGCGGGAGGAAGCGGCGGGAGTCCGGACTGCGGCGGAGCCGCCCCCACAGCGCCCTCTAAGGAAAGCGCGGTCGCTGCCGCCTGGCCCGCTCGCCCCGCCTGGCCCTTGCCTCAGACCCATTCGCCTGCGAGTCGGGCCCCTCGGGGCTAACTGGACGCTCGGCCAGGACCTCGGTGAGTCCAGAACATACCGAGGGAAAAGGCCACTCAGAAAGGTCTAGGATTGAACACCCACCCTTACACCCCAGGAGTGCTTCGGTGCAGTTGAAAGCCCCTTTTCAGCCAACACGGCCGCCTCTCATTGTTAGAGCTCTCTTCTCTGCCCAAACTAGGAACCTGTCTCCTGGAAGACTAAATGTCCTCTTTTCATTTTTAATGAAACCCAGTTGCACTAATGGCTTTTCTTCTTAACCTCTGCAGAGTATTATTGTCTAATGTTTTAAATTCATTCTTTTTAGTGTCAAAAGTCTTGTTTCAGGAAAGCAGTTGGAACATTAATGGCAATTCCACTTTCCCATTCATCGCCCCTCCCCCCACCACCCATCCAAAAAATTCAGTGGGAATGAATGGTCTACACAGAGAAACTGAAATCTGGTTAGTAAGGAAGGAAAAAATAGCCAAGTGCCTGGCATTAAGTAAATATTCACACACACACACACCCCACCAAAAATGAAAACAAAAAAAAACGGTGGCCATGAGATCTCCTAGACAGGCCCCTGTCACTGCATTCTGACTCAAAGGCTGGACCACCTGAAGAAAAATAGAGAAATAGTCCATTGACCTACCCACTTGAACGTTCTTAAATGATCTGCCTAAATTTTAGTTTTTTAAAACCCTGTATATAAAACCTTATGTCACTTAATCTCATTTGTAAATGGAGGGGATAGGGGTACGGCAGATTTTATACTCTCTAGGGAACTGGCGTATTTGAATCAGAATGCCACCTATTCTGCCTACTTTGAAAATATTCATCACAGAGTTTGCTCTGAACTCTCAGCTTTCTCTAATTTCAGTTCCTCTTAGGTCCACAGGTGAAGGAAAGATATGCCCCATTCTATTCCTTGCATTGTCTCTTAATTGACAAAGGTAGTAAGATCTTTAAATAAATCTCAAGAGAGAGATAATATATGTACTTTAGAATATTGTTCAAAATATGTAATTATATTCTTAAGTAAGATAGGCGAGGTACCCACTTATTTCCAGAATCAAGAATAAACTCTAAGGATATCATTTGTTCCATCCCATTCAGCCTTCTCACATGCTCAGTAAACGTTGGCTGACACCTGGAGAGAGATAACCTACAATGGGATTTACACATGATTCCTGGATCAGGGACCATCTGCCAGGGGACCAGACACAGCAGCACTTGATGAAATGCAATTTAGTACCAGGCCGAGAATTCGTTTTCAGGCTCAGAAAAGAGCCAGAGGTTAGGCAGGAACTCTGGATCTTTAGTGTACAAAAACAGCATTTGAGGGGTCTACCAAAGAAACAGATTCTTAGGTGTCATACTAGAACATTTTAATACTCTAGGTCCAGTGGACCTGGGAACCTGCTTTTAGGTGATTCTGATGCAGGTAGTATGCAGAGCTTCCTTTAAGAAACCCTGACCTAGAGGTATTCTGAGATGATCACATTCTTTGCTAGTCCCTTCGTAATTTTAAATTATTTCATCGTATCTGTTCTCATGTGTGTTAGAGCTGCCATAACAAAGTACTTGTAAACTGGGTGGCTTAAACAACAGAAACTTATTTTCTCAAAGTTCTGAAGGCCAAAGTCAGAGAGCAAAGTGTGGACAGGTCTGGTTTCTTCTGAGGACTATCTCCTTGGCTTGCTGATCACCACCTCCCATTTGGTATTCACTGCAAAGTTCTGCCATTTCAGTATCTCCTCAAGGAAGGAGTAGGGAGAACCTAATCTCCTTGATCTTTTCAGATGTCCTCCTATTAATTGCCTACAACCTTGTTAGACTTTTCTTGAAGCTCAACAAATAGTAAAACACATTATGTTCCAGGTATAGATACCCCTGGTTTTGTGCCAAGGGTGTAGGAGAGTGGTAATCTTCTTAACTTTCTGACTTTATCACTTTCAGTTTCAAGATAACTCAGCTCCTACAATAGATAAGAAACTGTTTGGGCTGACTTCTTCAGGGAACAATTTCAGATGATACGTTTATTTCTTGCATTTCAAAGTTCATTTTAGTTAGTTGTACCTTCCTCTTGCCTATACTACAACTTTTTTGCCCTGCCTCCTTTTAACCACTTAGGAAGCCTCCTGAGATTTTTCCATAGCTTAATTTACTGCACCATGGACAGAGAGATGTGTGAATGCTTTGAATGACTTTAACAGGAAGTTTGGAAAAAAGAACAGGAAGGTTGGAACAGCCAGTTATCCAGGGTAGACCCATCTGTGGAAAACAAGGAACTTCTTCAATGACTAGTTAGCTTCTAGTTCCCCATCTTGCTACCTTAGAGCCATCCTTATCAAAACACAAACATGAAGCCAACAATTTCAACACCCCTACAGAGAAAAGAGGGAAACAGACTCCACCCTATAGTCGCAGACATTATTGTTTCTGTTTTAAAAACCCACATTTGAACCACAAGAGAATGGTCTTTTGAAAGAGAAAGAGGATTTCTTACATTTCTTGGAATCTCCACTCATTTGAAAACAATCTAACCATATAACCTTGAAAGGATTAATTCCACCCATCTGGTCCACATACACACAACAAATTAGGTTATAACCAGGGAGAGGTTCCCTTGAGCAGAAGAGTACCCCCTGGGCCTTCTCTTTTTCCTAGTGGCAATTATAAAAACATTTTACCTACCTGTGTTGGTTTCTGCACTAAAGCTCCAATGAACTATTTCCTCTCTAGGGAGAAACCCTACCAGCAATAACCTTCAATGACTTGACACAGCACCCTCCCCCCCAACCCACACACACACACACATTACTAGGAAACAGTTACAAGTTTGAAATCAGCAACCCAAGAGAGTCATGCATTCTGACTGTTGTCAGCTTTAACTTCAAACAGAAAATGGAAATATATATGGGTGTTCTCTTCTATATTCATGTAAGTAATTATTTTATGTAAAATGTTCTAGGGCTTATAACCTTACATTTTTTTAGACAGGGTGAGCCAAATCATTCAGACTTGGCCAGGTGTGGTGACTCACGCCTGTAATCCCAGCACTCTGTGGGGCTGAGGCGGGCAGATCACTTGAGGTCTGGAGTTCGAGACCAGCCTGGCCAACATGGTGAAACCCTGTCTCTACTAAAAATAGAAAAATTAGCTGGGCGTGGTGGCACCCACCTGTAGTCCCAGCTACTTGAGAGGTTGAGGCAGGAGAATCACTTGATCTTGGGAGGCGGAGGTTGCAGTGAGCCTAGATCGTGCCACTGCATTTCAGCCTGGGTGACAGAGCGAGACTCTGTTTCAAAGAAAACAAAGAAACAAATCATCCAGACTTGACTGCAACTCTCTTTAAGCCATTTCAGCAACTCTTTTTATTAACACAATTAGCCCTAAACAATACTGTGAAGTAAACAACTGTGTCTCCTCCAGGCTCCTCTCCTGTTCAGCTAGCTTCTCTTTTCCCTTCTTAAGACTAAAATTATCCCTAGTTTCCAAAGGGCCCTGAAGACCTCCCTCTGCTCCCCAAACAGGTAATACTCTAAGCTAGAACTTGCTTTCTCGCCTGTCCAATGTTGGGTTTTCTTGGCTCAGCACTTATCTCCCATGCCTGATGTGGTCAACTAATCCATGACAAGGTGCTTATGGCTAAAAAATGGAAGAGAGAACTCGCTTCCTAAAGCATTAGTATTTTATAAAGAAACTCCTAAAATCCCCAAAGCCTTAACTATTTCTGCTGGCAGATTCTCAGGTATTATAATGGATAAATATATTTGTAAGATGTTTTGGAGAAGGATATTTTGGCAAGTTCCTTTATTCACAGAACCTACAAAATCACATAATACACCTATGAATAAGACAAGTTCAGATTTAAACTTGCATTTTTGTAACATAAGATTCAAAATAATGACATGTTATTGCTGATTATGTTAAAATAATAATAATCACTGGCACTTATTGATCACTTTCCACAATGCAGGCCACGTTCTTGGTGCTTTACATACATTAATTCATTTAATCTTCACAATGACTCTTTTTCTTTTTGAGACAGGGTCTCACTCTGTCTCCCATACTGGAATGTCCTGGCTCACTGCAACCTCCACCTCCCATGCTCAAGCAATCCTTCCACCTCAGCCTCCCAAGTAGCTGGGACTACAGATGCATGTCACCACAGCCAGCTAATTTTTTTTATTATTTTTTGTAGAAACAGACTGGTTTTGCCATGTTGCCCAGACTGGTCTTGAACACCTGAACTCAGGCGATCCACCTGCCTTGTTTTCCCAAAGTTCTGGGATTACAGGCATGAGCCACTGCGCCTAGCCCACAACAACCTTAAAAGGATTGTATTGTTACCCACATTGTACAAATGGGGAGGTTAAGTGATTTGCCCTGATTTCTACTCTTTTTCCTCTGTCCTCACCTCCATCTCCAGGAGACCATCGAATCTCACATCTCGAGCTTTCTTTCATATTATAACTTCAAGACCTATCATTGACAGCAAGCTCCTAATCTCTTCTGGAACCTTTTATCTCCTAAATACCTAAGTTTCTGGGTTTTCCCCACAAATTAAAAAAATAATAATCAGAACATCTTTGTTCTAGTGTTGAGATGGTATAATTTAGTGATATTTGACAAGAGAAAGGAATTTTTCTGTAGAAAAGGAAGACAAGGGTGGGATGTGGTGGCTCATGCCTATAATCCTAGCACTTTGAGAGGCTAAGGTGGGCAGATCACTTGAGACCAGGAGTTCAAGACCAGCTTGGGCGACATGGTCAACCCTGTCTCTACTAAAAATTAAAAAATTAGCCAGATGTGGTCACACATGCCTGTAATCCCAGCCACTCAGAAGGCTGAGGCATGAGAATTGATCAAATCTAGGAGGCGAAGGTTGCAGTGAGCCAAGATCGTGCCATTGCACTTCAGCTTGGGTGACAAAGCAAGACTCTGTCAAAAATGAAAGATGGACTGAGGGATGGATGGAAGGAAGGAAGGAAAGAGAGAGGGATAAAGGAAGGGAGGAACACAGAATAATTCCACTTATGAATGGGGAAAATAAAGTGTGGAGAAATTATGCAACTTGTTCATCATAGAGTAGATCAGAAATTGAGTTGGTATGGTATCAAGGTGACCAGATCAGCCTGGCTTACCCAGGACTTTTTCTGTAGTTTAGTATTGAAAGTCCTCCATCCTAGGAAATTCTTCAGTCCTAGCAAATGATTGGTAGCTCTATATGTGGTCTCCTGATTCCTGGGTCCCCATACAGTCCCTTAGGTTACGGAGATCCAGCCTCCCTGCTCCCCTCCCTCCCCACTTTTTGATCTGCTATACTTACTCCCTGATGATCTGATACATCAGAAGTTAACAAGACATTCAGGGTTGATAGTGGTGTTTAATGTTTCCTCTAAAGCATATTAGTTGTCCTTACCTGGGTTAAATTTCCCTCTCTTACCCAAGCCTTCCGTAGTGTAGCTTGGCTCTTTCCATGCTTTGCATCACATCAGCTTAAATCTTAAGGGATTTGAGAAGAACTTTTCACTCTGTTCCTACTCCAACTGTATATTTAAGATTAATTTATCATTTTGGAGTTGAGCCTATTGACTAATACTCTGTTGTAATGAAAGTCATGCCACTTTGCATTTCTCCAGCGCTTTTCAGTTGAGAAAGTTCTTTGACACACACGCATGCGTGTGCGCGCACACAAACACACACACACAATCTTGTTAGATGCTATCAATAACCCCCTTAAGTAGGCAGGTACTTACTGATTGAAAGAAATAAGAATAAAGTTTAAGGAAAGATTTTCTCTTGAAATGTCTTCAAGAAATATTTTATGAAACACAATTTAAAGTCTTTTGTTTCTCTTAGATTTTATCTTCAAATCATATGCTGAAGTAGAGATCTGAATTATTTGAAACCAGCTTCTGGCAAGCCTATAGCCATAAGAAATCCCAAAGTGGGGCTGGGGGATGTTCTCTGCTCTGAGTGCTATGAATCAAACAAAGCTATGGGCAAAATAATGATGCTAAAATGCTGCAGCTTTATGTGTGGGATTTTTAAAAATTTAGAACCATTTAAGTTATATTAATATATTGTTTAATTTCTAAAGTTTTGATAGCTTCAGTTACTCCATGTTATGCTGAACTGAATGACATTATTTCAAAAAGCTGCCTACTCATAAACAGGCCTAGTCACAAGAATCACTTAGGGTTCTTTTTAAACTCAGATATTAGTATATATGCAGATCTTCTAGAGAGCTTGTTAAAATCCAGATTCTGGGGTCCTATCCCAGAGATTCTGATCCCATAGGTCTGGAGTGGGACCCAGGGATCTTTGGCTTTAAAAAGCATTTTCATGTGATCTGAGGCAGATGATCTGAGGAACTCTACGGCCTTGCTGTTTACATCTGCCAACATTGACATCACCTTGGATATTTTATTTATTTTTGACCTATTTATGTTTATGTTTATTTATTTATTGAGACAGGGTTTCACTCTGTTGCCCAGGCCGAAGTACAGTGGTGTGATCTCAGCTTACTGCAGCCTGTCTCCTGGGCTCAGGTGATCCTCCTACTTCAGCCTCCCAAGTATCTGGGACAACAGACAGACACACACACCACTATGCCTGGCTTTTTGTATTTTTGTAGAGGCAGGGTTTTGCTATGTTGCCCAAGCTGATCTCAAACTCCTGGCTTCAAGCCATCTTCCTGCCTTGGCCTCCCAAAGTGCTGGGATTGGATATTTTAGAAATATGGAATCTCAAGCTCCACCCTGGATCTCCTGAATCAGAATCTGCATTTTAATAAGATTCCTAGGTAATCTGTATGCACATAAAGTGTAAGAAGCAGTGCCCTACAATACAGCAAATACCACCACACCAATCCAGAAATGGAAACCAAGTGAGAGCTCTGAGTGGATAACATGGAGCAATGGGGACTTTCAACATGTACTTAACGGCCAGTGTGGTGGCTCACGCATGTAATCCTAGCACTTTGGGAGGTCAAGACAGGAAGACTGCTTAAGGCCAGGAGTTTGAGAACAGCTTGAGCAATATAGCGAAATCCTGTCTCTACAAAAATATTAACTGGACATGTTGACATGCACCTGTAGTCCCAGGTACTGGGGAGGCTAAAGTAGGAGGATTGTTTGAGTCTAGGAGTTCGAGATTGCAGTGAGCCATGATTGCACCATTGCACTCCAGCCTGGTGACAGAAAGAGACCCTGTCTCCAAAAAAAATAAAACCAAACATGTACTTAATAAATATTCATTAGTGGATATATTTTCACAAGAGATGGGGAGAGGGACTATAGAAGTCCCTGGTATAAACTAACACCAAAAAGTCCTGAATAAAGCAGAGGTCAACATAAGAGTTAAAGGAGTTAAGTAAGGCTATTTTATATATTAATCAGTAAGTATTTATTAGATGTTTGCTATGTACCTAGAACTTTGCTTCTTCCATTCTATTTGGGGAGAGAAAGTTAATACAGAAGAAACTTTTAGAGGATAATGACATATCGCTATGCTACGTGGGCACTTAGTGTTTGCAATTGGAGTTTGAGTAAAGGGGGAATGAATGTCTAGAATAGTCAGAGGAACACCCATGGTGAAGGAGGAAGATGAGCTAATCAGTAAAGTGTGGATAGAATTTATGTAGGTTGACAGGAAGCCCTCCTAAATGAGAGAAAAAGCAAGGAGAGTAAAATTGAAAATGAGTTTCATATGTCTGGGAAACAGAGAGATGAGTGGCCCATTGTGGCAATGGTTTAAAGTGAGAGGTGGAAAACTAGAACATTATGTAGGATGAAACTAAATTGTAGATAATTTTGAAAGTCATAAGTAGAACTTGCTCTATCATGTGTTTTGCAGATGCTGTTATTTCCCCCAATATCCATTCTTTCTTTCTTCCATATTGGAGGAGGATTTTTTGCTGTTGTTGTTCAGCCTATGGACAACAAAAGCATGGACTACATTTCCCAGAACCCTTTGCAGTAAGGTCTGATCATATGATTATAATCTGGCCAATGAAATATAAACAGAAGTATCAGCTGTGACTTCTCTAAGGTATCCTTAAAGGATGAAAGACACATCTTCCTTTTTCCTGTTAACTAAATAGGGATGAGGAACCTGGAGCTCAGGTAGCCATTTTGGACCTGAAGGTGGAAGTTACAAGCTAGGGAGAGCAAACAACACATGTGTGGATCCCTGATTAGGTCATCCTAATCTTGGACTGCTTTCCTCTGGTCTCTTTAACAGGAGAGACCAGAGGAAAACCATGAGAGAGACGTAAATTTCTGTCTTGCTTAAGCCAGTATTGTTGCACTTTGGATTTTCTTGTCATGTACAGTCAAGCCTAATTGTAACTAATAAAACATGCAATTGAAAGACAGAAATGCAAGGGTTTATGCATCAGGTACCATTCTGGTTGCATCTCTTACAAACTCTATGCAGCAATAGATTAGTAACCTAATCTCTCTAAGCATTTGTCTCCTCACATGTAAAATAGGAAGAACATCCCTCAAGGGTGATTGTGAGGAGCAAAAATTATATTAAATATATAAAGTATTTAGCACAGTGCTGGTGCATAATATACTCTTAATAAGTGTACCTTTTCTAATTATATACATGGGCAGATCAGCAAACCAATACAGGACACAGTGATGTCTGTGGAAATTTACAGGACATCCACATCTAGAAGATTAGCATGACACTAGTTGGCGTTATGATTTGGAAGATGAATAGATTAGAAGCAGTGAAAAGCTTCAGAGATCTCAAGTCTGGCCTGTGGCATTAGCAGTGGAACTGAAGTGGATATTTATTGAACCCCTTTTTATATGTCCTAGGCATATTCTAGGAGTCAGATCCACAGTGATAAACAAAAACACATGGTTTTTACATTTAAAGAGTTTACAGGCTAGTATGGGAGTCAGACATAAAACTACTCATGGATAGTTATATAATGACAAACTGAGGTACGTGACCTGAGGGAAAGGAACAGAATGTTCCAAGAGCTCATATTGGAGGAACTGAATGTAGTGAAGCACAATTAAGCTGGGATATGAAGAACGAACCTGGGTTAACTAAGAGAGGCAGAAAGTAGATCCTCTGAAGGGAAATGAAGGGGAAAGGCCATGTGGTGAAAAAGGTCACAATGAGTTCTTGAAATAAAGATAAAACTAGTGCACCCACAGTGGTGAGTCCAAGGGGAGCCTAGTCTGAGATGAGCTGGACAGGTAGGCAAGAGATACACCCTATGGGGTCTTGCAGACCATCATAAAGGGTTTTATTACAAGGATGATTGGAAAGTGCTGGCAGATTTTGAGCAGAATCCTAGGGTGCCCAACCATCCCTTTTGCCTAGGATTGAGGGATGTGAGACTTTAAGTGCTAAAATTGGAACAGCTGGCTGGGCACAGTGGTTCATGCATGTAATCTCAGCACTTTGGGAGGCTGAGGTGAGTGGATCACGAGGTCAGGAATTTGAGACCAGCCTGGCCAACATGCCAAACCCTCATCTCTACTAAAAATACAAAAATTAGCCAGGCATGGTGGTTGGCACCTATAATCCCCACTACTTGGGAGGCTGAGGCAGGAGAATCACTTGAACTCAGGAGGCGGAGGTTGCAGTGAGCCAAGATTCTGCCATTGCACTCCAGCCTGGGTGACAAGAGCAAGACTACATCTCAAAAAAAAAAAAAAAAATTGAAACAGCCCCAGACAAACCAAAAAGTTGGTCACCCTCATAGTTACATGATATGATTTTTTCCTAAAGATTACATTTTGGCTGTTTTATAGAAAACTAAGTGTAGGGAGGAAGAAGTGCAATTGACAAGACAGTTAGGAGGTTATTGCAGTATCCAGACAAGAGAGGATGATAGCTTAGACTAGGGTGATGACAGTGGAGTTGAGGAAAAGAGGATGAGTTTGAGAGAAATTTAGGGGTAAAATCGTCAGGACATGGTGAGAGATGGAAATCCTACTTCTAAGACTGCATAGATTAACTCAAGTATAAGAGTGAAATCTGGATTCAAATCCTATATAGGACTACTCTAAATATATACTCTTGAGCACTAAAACAGTGGGGTCTATACAAAAGGATTTTGCATTATCCAAAGTACACGCGTACCTCTGAGATATTGCAATTTTGGTTCCAAACCACTGCAATAAAGCGAGTGATAAAAATTTTTTTGTTTCCAGTGCATATAAAAGTTATGTTTACATTATGCTATAGTCTATTAAGTGTGAAGTAGCATTATGTCTAAAAAAAAGTATAAACCTTAATTTTAAAATACTTTATTATTGAAAAATGCTAACAATTATGAGTCTTCAGCAAACTAATTTTTTGCTGGTAAAGGGTCTTGCCTCCATGTTGATGGCTGCTGATTGATCACAGTGATAGTTGCTGGAGGTTGAGGTGCTGTGGCAATTTCTTAAAATAAGACAACTATGAATTTTGCAGCATTGATTGACTCTTCCTTTCATGAAAGATTTCCCTGTAGTATGCTATGCTGTTAGATAGCATTTTATTCACAGTGGAACGTTTTTAAAAATTGGAGTCAGTCCTCTCAAACCCTGACACTGCTTTATCAACTGAGTTTATGTAATATTCTAAATCCTTTGTTGTCATCTTGACCATGTTTACAGCATCTTCACCAGGAGGAGAAGATTTCATCTCAAGCAATTACTTTCTTTGCTCATCCTTAGAAGCAACTCCTAATCCATTCAAGTTTGATCATGAGATTGTAGCAATTCATTCACATCTTCAGGCTCTACTTTCTACTCTAGTTCTCTTGCTATTTCTACCATATCTGCAGTGACTTCCTTCACTGAAGACTTAAATCCCTCAAAGTCATCCATGAGAGTTGGAATCAACTTCTTCCAAACTCCTGCTTTTGTGAATATTTTGACCTCCTCCCATGAATCACATTCTTAATGACATGTAGAATCCTTCCTAGATTTTCAATTTACTTTGCCCTAATCCATCAGAGGAATCACTATCCATGGTAGATATAGCCTTATGAAATATATTCCTCTTCAATAATAGGATCTGAAAGTCAAAATTACTCCTTGATCCATGGGCTGCAGAATGGATACTTTGTTAGCAGGCAAGAAAACATGTTAATCTTCTTGGACCTCTCCATCAGAGTTCTCAGATGACGAGGTACATTGTCAATGAACAAAAATATTTTGAAATGAGTTTTTTTCTGAGCAGTAAGTCTCAACAGTGGGCTTAAAATATTTAGTAAGCCATGTTATAAATAAATGCACTGTCATCCACGCTTTGTTGTCCCATTGATAGATCACAGAAAGAGTCAATTTAGCATAATTCTTAAGGGCTAGAATTTTCAGAATGGTAAATAAGCATTGGCTTCCACTCAGTCATCAGTTACATTAGCCCCTAACAAGAGCCTTAGCCATTCTTTGAAGCTTTGAAATCAGGCATTCACTTCTTACTAGCTATGAAAGTCCTAGATGTATCTCCTCCCAATATAAAGCTATTCTGTCTACATTGAAAATCTAGGGTGTAGTATAGCCCCCTTCACCAATCATCTTAGCTAGATCTTCTGGATAACTTGCTGCAGTTTCTACATCAGCAGTTGCTGCTTCGCTTTGCACTTTATTTAATGGAAATGGCTTCTTTCCTTAAACCTCATGAACCAACTTCTGCTAGCTTCCAACTTTTCTTTTGTAGCTTCCTCACCTGTCTCAGCCTTCATCGAATTAAAAGAGTTAGGGCCTTGCTCTGGATTAGACTTTAGCTTAAGTAAATGTTATGGCTGATTTGATCTATCTAGACCACTGCAACTTTCTCCCTATCTGCAGCAAGGCTGTTTCGCTTTCTTATTCATGTGTTCACTACAGTAGCACTGTTAGTTTCCTTCAGTACCATTTTCTTCGCAGTCACAACCTGGGTAACTGGTGCGCAAAAGACCTAGTTTTTGGCCTGTCTTTGCCTTCAACATGCCTTCCTCATTTCTAAGCTTCATCATTTCTAGCTTTTGATTTAAAGTGAAAAATGCAACTCTTCCTTTTACTCGAACACTTAGAGGCCATTGTAGGGTTGTTAATTGGCCGAATTCCAATATTGTTGTGCCTCAGGGAATAGGGAGTTTCAAAGGGAGGGAGAAAGATGGGAATGGCCAGTTGGTGGAACAAACAGAACATACACATTTATCAATTAAATTCACCGTCTTCTATGGGCAAGGCCTTTGGAACCCCAAAACAATTACAGTAGTAACATCAGAGATCACTGATTACAGATTAACATTACAAATATAACAATAATAATAAAAGTTGAAAATATTGTGACACAGAGACAAGAAGTGAGAACATGCTGTTGGAAAAATGGCACTGTTAGACTTGCTCAATACAGCGTTGCCACAAACCTTCAATTTGTAAAAAAGCACAATATCTGCAAAGCACAATAAAGTGAAGTGCAATAAAATGAGGTATGCTCAAATAAACTATCTGGTCTGAGCCTTAGTTTCAGAAATCAAAGGCCATAAAGAAAAGTTATGGCTCTTAACTTGCTGCCTTGAGGCATTTCAACCACCTCAGATAAACGTGTTCCTCAAGGAAAATGATCTTCTTTATAATAGCCTAACAACCACGCCTAAGCCCATACAGATTGGCTATAGATGAAGCCAAAAAAACTTTCACCTGGATATGCTCTAAAATATTTTTTCCTCCTGCTAGTGTTTCAGTCATTTCCATGAGCTACTTATCTTGGTTTTATTGGTATAAGAACTGTGCTTCTGGCCATACTTGCAAATATTCATTTGCTTCTGTCAGATTTCTAAACTCATGCACTAAACATAGTGAAGGAAATTATGGTTGTCATTGTGGCTTTGTAGCAACTTTAACATTCTTTGACGATGTTTTACCTTTTTAATAGGTATAACAGTGTGTATGAGGGGACTGCAAGAAGTTCATAGAAAAATGGAATTGAAAGATAAAAATAAAAATTATAAACTTTATTTCTCAACATAAACTCCATCACATTCAAGACACTTTTATCAGTGATGATACTAGCCTCAGTCTCCTTTTTTTTTTTTAATCATAGATGCTGCTAAACATTCCACAATCCAGCCTCAGTCTCTAAAGAACTGAGGGTCCTAGGAACTTAACCATGTCAATGGGGTCTTTTTACATTATTAACTGAAGAAAATGGATACCCTAAGATTTTTAAAGATTAGGAAACAAAAGCAAGTCAGAAGGAGCCAAATCAGGACTATAAGGTGGATGCCTAAAGATTTCCCATCAAAACTCTCACAAAATTGGCCGTGTTTGATGAGAGGAATGAGTGGAAGCATTGTTGTGTAGAAGTACTCTCTGGTGAAGCTTTCCCAGGCATTTTTCTACTAAAGCTTTAGTTAGCTCTAAACATTTTCATAATAAATAAATGTTGTTATTCTTTTGCTCCGCCCCCCCAACCCCCCGCCAGAAGTCAACAAGCAAAATCCATTGAGGATCCCAGGAAACTTTTACTATGACCTTTACTGTTGACCAGTCTGATCTTGCCTTGACTGGACCACTTCGACTTCTTAGCATCCATTGCTTTGATTGTGCTTTGTCTTCAAGGTCATACTAGTAAAGACATGTTTCATCTCCAGTTACAATTCTTCAAAGAAATCCTTCAGGATATTGATCCCACTTGTTTACAATTTCCATCAAAAGCACTGCTCTTGCCTGCAGCTGATCTGAGCACAACAGTTTGGCACTCATCGAGTGGAAAGTTTGCTCAACTTTAATTTTTCAGTCAGAATTATGTAAGCCAAACCAATTGTAATGTCTATGGTGCTGGCTATTGTTCGTGCTGTTAATCATCGGTCCTTTCCTATTACAGCATGAACAACATTTATTTTTTCCTTGAAAATTGATATAGATGGGTGGAAGAATGTTGAAATCATTGATGCCTTATCAAAAGTTTGTGGTGACAATGCCCCAAAGAAATCAGCAGTTTACAAATGGATATCTCATGTTATTAATAAGAAGGATTGAGACGATGTTGAAGATAAAGCCCACAGTGGCAGACCATCTATATCAGTTTTCACAGCCTCCACCTCCCAGGTTCATGAGATTCTCCTGCCTCAGCCTCCTGAGTAGCTGGTACTACAGGCATGCACCACCGTGCCCGGCTAAGTTTTGTATTTTTAATAGAGATGGGGTTTCACTCTTTTGGCCAGGCTGGTCCCAAACTCCTGACCTTATGATCCACCCGCCTCAGCCTCCCAAAGTTCTGAGATTACAGGCATGAGCCACTGTGCCTGGCCATTACTATTTAAAATCCATCAAACTTCTGAGCAGTAAAGAACCTATTGAGCAACCTGAGGGTTCTTTAAATATGTAAAGATATATATTTATACCACTATATGTTTATTCATTCGTATATCATCATAAATATACAGACATATACATCTATATATCATTATAGATACATAAATGCATATATGGTGATACACATAAACATATGGACAAATATTAAAATATATGTGGTCATATATGTGAAGAAGCATATATAAATATATAGTAATATATGTAACACATATATCAGATATATTGAGATATAATTCACATTTCCTACACAATTCATCCATTTAAAGTATGCAATGTAATGGTTTTTAGTGTATTCACAGAGTTGTGCAACTATCACCAAAATCATTTTTAGAGCATTTTCATCAACCCCAAAAACCTCATATCCCACTGGCAGTCATTACTTTTCCCCCAAATTTCCCAGTACCAATAGCCCTGGGAAACGGCTATTCTGTTTTTTGTTTCTATGGATTTGCCTATTGTAGACATTTCATGTTAATGAAATAACACAATAGGTAGCCTTTTGTGTTTGGCTTCTTTTACTTAGCATGACATTTTCAAGGTTCATCCAAGTTATAGAATGTATTGGGACTTCACTTCCTTTCATTGCCAAATCATATTCCATTATCTGAATATAACACATTTTATTTATTAGTTCATCAGTTAATGGACATTTGGATTGTTTCCGCTTTTTGGTTATTATGAATAATGCTGCTGTAAACATTCAGGTACAAGTTCTTGTGTAGACATAGGTTTTCAGTTCTCTTGGATGTGTACCCAGAATTGGAATTGCTAGGTCATATGGTAACTCTACATTTAACCTTTCAAGGAACTGCTTGACTTTTCCAAAACAGTGATACATTTTACATTCCCACCAGCAATGTAGGAGGGTTCCAATTTTCCCACATTCTTGCCAACACTTATTTTCCCTCTTTGATTATAGCCATTCTAGTGGATGTGAAGTGATAGGTCATTGTGGTTTTGATTTGCTGACTAATGATGTAAAGTATCTTTTCATGTCCCTATTGGTTACTATGTGTGTGTGTGTGTGTGTGTGTGTGTGTGTGTGTGTGTGTGTATATATATATATATATATATATATATATATGTATTTGTTTTTGTTTTTGTTTTTAGACAGAGTCTTGCTCTGTCACCTAGGCTGCAGTGCAATGGTGCAATCTTGACTCACTGCAACCTCCACCTCCTGGGCTCAAACGATTCCCCTGCCTCAGCCTCACAAGCAGCTGGGATAGCAGGCGCTCACCACCATGCCCAGCTAATTTTTATATTTTTAGTAGAGAAAGGGTTTTGCCATGTTGGCCAGGCTGATCTTGAATTCCTGACCTCCGGTGATCCACCCATCTTGGCCTCTTAAACTGCTGGGATTACAGGCATGAGCCACTGCACCCTGCCTTGTATATTTTATCTGGAGAAAGCTCTATTGAGATGCTTTGTTTTAATTGGATTATCTTTTTATTGTTAAGTTGTAATATATATTCTAAATGCAACTGCTTTATCAGGTATTTGCCATATATATATTATGGCAAATATTTTCTTCCATTCTGCAGATTTTCAATTGTTGTTTTCTTTCTTCCATTCTTTCTTTCTTTCTTTTTTTGAGACAGGATCTTCCTCTGTCACCCAGGCTGGAGTGCAGTGGCACAGTCATGGCTCACTGCAATCTCAAACTCCCGGGTTCAAGCTATCCTCCCACCTCAGATTCCTGAGTAGCTAGGACCACAAGTACACACCACCACATATGGCTACTTTTTCTTTTTCTTTCTTTCTTTCTTTTTTTTTTTTTTTTTTTTTTTAAAGATTAATTATTGCTATGTTACTCAGGCTGGTTTTGAACTTCTAGACTCAAGTGATCCTCTCACTTTGGCCTCCCAAAGTGCTGGGATTACAGCCATGAGCCACTACTCCTGGCTTCTTTTTATTTTTTTGAGGATAAAGCACAAAACTTCTAATTTTAATAATGTCCAATTTATATTTTGTTGTTGTTTGTGCTTTTGATGTCATATCTAGGAAACCATTGCTTAAGATCACAAAATTTTACACGTACATTTTCTAAGACTTAAGACTTAAGTTTTAGTCCTACATTTTGAATACATTTATATATGTGGTACAAGGTAAGGAGGGATCCAACTTTATTCTTTTGCATATGGCTAGTTTTCCCAGCACCACTTGTTAAAAAGACTATCCTTTCTCCATTGAAGGGTTTTAAAACCCTTTTCAGAATTCATTGACCATAAATGTGAGGGTTTATTTCTGGTCTCTCAATTCTATCAATCTGTATGACTGTCTCTCCTTATGCCAGTACCATACTGTTTTGATTACTGTAGCTTTGTAGTAAGTTTTTAAATCAGGATGTGTGAGTCCTCCAACTTTATTCTTCTTCAACATTGTTTAGCTATTCTGGGTCTCTTGAATTACCATATGGATTTTAGGATCAGCTTGTTGATTTCTGTAAAGAAGCCAGATGGAATTATGATAAGGATTGTGTTGTATCTATAATGTTCTGGGGAGTATTGCCATCTTAACAATATTAATTCATTTTTTTTAGTGTTCTTTAATGTCTTTTAACAATATTTTGTAGTTTTCAGAGTAGAGATTTTATACATTTTATTAAATTTATTCCTAAGTATTTTATTCTTCTTGGTGCTGTTGTATATAGAATTGGTTTCCTAATTTAATTTTCACAGTTTTCATAGCAAGCATATAGAAATATAATTGATTTCTGTATATTAGTCTTGTATCCTTCAACTTTGCTGAACTCATATATTAGTTCTTATGGTTTTTAAATGGATTTCTTAGGATTTTTTAGATAAGATTATGTCATCTGCAACTTGAAGGTTCTTATGGAGGATTACAACTGCACTGTGGTCGGGCTGAGCTGAGGGTGATTCATCAACCTTTTCAAAATAGTGGTGTTTTTTGCTGAAAGCTTTCCATTTTTCTCATTAGAAAAGATGAATCTATAAACAAAAATTATTACTAACTCTTTATATATTACATTTCAGCTGGCCACAGCTGAAAAAACACATTTTTACTTTTTACCACAAGGGTTGCACTTATCAATCTGCACAAACACATGAGGCCATGATTCCAACAAACTTTCAGTATTGATCTCTTTTATTCAGGAGGCAGTGTGATTTATGGAAGAGCTTGGCCTCTGGAATTGGAAGGCTGGTTTTCAGTCCAGCTCTATCCATACTATCAGTGAGACTAATGTGCACATAACTCAATTCACAGGCTTATTGTTGAGAGTCCAGGAAGCTACCTCTCAGGCTTTTTTCTGTGGAATGACTTTCTGTAGAGAACTGGACCTGAGAAGAATGGAGATACCAGAAGAGGCTGAGCTGTACCCTGGGGCAATGCTTACTTTTCGTTTTAGTCAAGTCACTTCCTGGGTTTCATTAGGAACAATTCCTTTCCTAGTTTAAAACTGTGATGACATTCCACCTCATTGAAGAAATCCTTCAATGCTAAGGGTGGATCTCTGAAGAAGGTTTATCCAGCTCTCACCCAGCCTGGTACCTGCAGGCTGAAGAGTATCTAAGGATCTGTCAAGAAGAAGAAACAACAAGCTGTAGCCTTATTTTAGGCACAGAGCCAAGGCTTTGTCACCAGGTTGGAAGATTAGCAGGCAGAATTCCATGCCTTATCATAATGTTCATTGTATTAGCTGTACCACTGCTTCCTTCCTTAATATACAATTAAAGCCTGACTTTATAAGAGATAAATAACATGTCAGTTTTATGACAGCCAAAGCCAATAACCTTACCATGTGGTTTCCTAGCAAGGCTCAAAAGCAGAGTGGCAAAAGTATGGCCCTAGAGTCAGATTATCCTTGGTTCCAATCCTGGCTTTATCCCTTAATAGCTATAAGATCTTGGCAATTTGTGTAACCTCTCTGTGCCCCCATTTCCTTATCTACAAGGAGTATAATTATAGCAATTCATAGAAATTATTGTGAGAATTGAATAAAATATGTATCGTGCTTACCTCATGATAAACACATGAATCATTTTAGCTAGCAGTAGTATTCTTTAAGGCATTTAGTTGATTAAGCTGAAAAATGCACTGGCTTGAAGGAGGGTAGCTGGACAATTAGAAAATTTAATTTTTTCTTTTTAAGATAAAAAATTAAAAAATAAGAAATGGAAGAAAGTCAAAAAGTTTTCGAGTTTTAAAAGTTTTTAAAAAAATAAAATAAAATACATTGGCCAATGAAAGCATTATAATTACGATATTTTTTGTTTGTTTTTGAGACAGTGTCTCTTTGTGTTGCCCAGGCTGGTCTTGAACTCCTGGGCTCAAGGGATCCTCCTGCCTCGCCTTCCCAAAGTGCTGGTTTTACAGGCGTGAACCACTGTACCCAGCCACATTATAAGTGATTTTTTTTTTTTGAGGCAGGATCTCACTCTGTCACCCAAGCTGAAGTGCACTGGTGTGATCTCAGCTCGCTGAAGCCTCCACCTCCTGGGTTCAAGCAATTCTCCTGTCTTAGCCTCTGGAGTAGTTGGGAGTACAGGTGTGCATCACCACACCCAGCTAATTTCGGTATTTTTAGTAGAAATGGGGTTTCACCATGTTGGCTAGGCTGGTCTTGAACTCCTGACCTCGGGTGATCTGCCCGCCTCAGCCTCCCAAAGTGCTGAGATTACAGGTGTGAGCCACTGCACCTGGCCATAACTGATTTTTAGTTGAAGTACACCCCCAACGGTTTTCAAACTTTAGTGTAAATAACAATCACCAAGAATGTTTTGTAAATGAAAATTGCCAGACTGTAACCTCTCCTGTCCACACTGCCTGAATTTCTAATTCAGTAGTCAGTGGCAGGTCTCATGAATCTGCATCTGTAGCAAACACTCCAGTATTCTGATTCAGGTGATTCATGGATACTTGTTAAAATTAACTTTTAATTTTGATATAATCTTAAATTTGCAGAATAGTTGGAAAAACAACCCCAAATTTTTCACATATGTTTTACCAGGATTCATCAATTTTAAATATTTTGCAAATTTACTTTATCAGTCTTTTTTCTCTGTCTCTCTCTATAAAATTTTTCCTAAATTCTTTGAGAGTAGGTTGCTTATCATATCTCTATAGCCTTTAAAACTTCAGTGTATATTTTCTAAGACTAAGGATATTCTCTTTACATAACCACTGTTCAGTTATTAAATTCAGTGAATTTAACATTGATAAAATACTTTTATCTAATATGTAACACATATTCCAATTTTGATTGTCTCAATAATACCTTTCCTCCCTACAGGATTCAATCCAGGATCACATCTTATATTTAGAATGACATTCCTTTTTTCTCCTTCAGTCTGGAACAGTGCCTCAGCCTATCTTTGTGCTTTATGACATTGACATATTTTAAAGAATAAAAGCCAGTTCTTTTATACACCATCTCTTATTGTGGGTTTGGCTGATATTGTCTGTTGGATTCGATTCAGCTTATGCATTTTTGACTGGAATTGAACGTAAATGATATATTCTTTTCAGAGTGTTGTCTCTAGAGACACATGATATCCACTTGCTTCTTCTTGGAGAGACGAACCACACTTAAGAAATATTTGACTTCTTTGAAATATATTTGACTAGCCACTTTTTGTTTAAGGAGGCCTCAGAATCTAAAGTAGTCAAAAAAACACAAGACTTCTATTCTGAATGTTCTGATTGATTGTCATTTGTTAAGGGGTTTATTAACTATTGTCTAATTACTTTAGAATATGATCACATATTAACCACAGCTGCTGTTACATTCAAAATTACAACACACCTTCACATTTATTAATAACTTATGCAGTTTACTCACTACCCATTTCATTCTTAGTAACTCTGGATCATAACGTTTATTTTGTAGTTAATACAGGTAATCTATGTGATGTGTCATATGACATAACTGAATCAGTTAATGCTGTTGATGGTATTTTGAAGCTAATAGAAACCTTAATTCCTTACATCACACATTTTACAATGTATAAGCTTCCTCTTCAATGGTGTGTTTGAAAATATTCACTTATTTTTTGTTTAATCCCTAAAATATACTTATCCATGAACTGTAATTTATATTTTATCATATCACTTATATTTCCCTGTAAAATTTTTAGCCATCTGCCTCAGTGTACCTACTACATTGCAGACTATATATTTCTCTTGGAATTCAGTCATTGATTTTTCTGCAAACTCAAAGACTGAAGAAAATAAACTCAAAGACTGAAGAAGAATATGATTTAAGTCTTAAAAAAGCTAGCATTTACTGAGTACTAGCTTTATGCCAGCTGCTGTTGAAACGGGAAAGGTTCCCTTATCCCCCTTGCAGGGCTTGCGATGGGAGCGTGACTTGCTTCTTCAGTGCCCCACTACTACTCAAACCTCTAGAGGAGCATACACAGGGGCAGGCTGTGGGGCTCCGACCCCACGACAGTGTCTATGGGTGAATGTTTACAGCTGCAGCCCCAGTGAGCATGTGTTACAGGGTGCTCTCTTAGTTTTGCCACCTAAAGACGGCTTGTGTTAACCAGCTCAATTAGACCCTTTGACTTGTCTCAAGGACAGAGGGCTTTCTGTATCCTGGGTTCTTGCCTTGGTGTACTGAAAGAATCGGATCATATGTGGGCTTGGAGAATGAGTGCAAGGTTTTATTGAATGGAGGTAGCTCTCAGCTGATGGGGCAGCCAGAAGGAAGACGGTTTTCCCCTGGCGTCGGGCGCTTGGCAGCCCCAGCTCTCCTCCAACTGCCCCAGGGCAAACGCTGCCTAGTCCTGCCAGTGGATGGCCTGTTGGCATGCCAGCATTTGTTGATGTGGTCTTCTGCCAGCGTGCTCTCCTCGACATCTTCTCACCGTCCAGCCACTAATGTCTTCTTCCGCTGATGTGCTTCTCTTGACATCCCGCCACCTGCCTCTGCCTGTTAGGTTCTTGGGGGGTTTTTAAATATATATATATATAAGGCATAGGATGCGGTTGTGGCAGGCCAGGGTGGTCTTGGGAAACGCCACATTTGTTCAGAAATGCCTGTCCTCACCCAGGTCCATGGGGGTGGAGCCCTAGCCAGGGACCACGCCCTCCTCTACCCAGCACTTCCCTTCCCCCCTCTTCCGTATCGTTTAAGGAGACCATGCGCTTCCCTTCCCAGCACTTCCATACACTATTACAAATTACCTCACACCAACCAGAGAGGAATGTTTTTGCTACCACCATTTTGCAAACAAAGGAATAGAATTAAGTAATTTGTTTAACACGATACTACTAGCAAGTGATGCAACTAGGATTTAATCCTAGGTCTGATGAACCCTGATTAAACTCTGGCTACCTCTTATAAAATCACAATGGTAAGGAGTGAAAAAATTAAATTCTCAAATTTTGGAATTCCAGAATTAGGGCATGCAATCTAAAATCAGATGAGAAAGAAACGCAACTGAAAGTCAGATGAAAATATTACCTTACTAAATGGTCAGGAAGTGGTAAGGAACTTTTACCCCTTAGGGCCCTTTGAGAAAATCAGAAGAAATTTCATAGTAGATTCTTTTGGAAACCTTGAAAATAAGGTTGAAATCCTTATGTTTCCTCTTGCATCCCACCTACTCTCCTTCTTCCTTCCCCATAAGTTCCTGTTGTTTTTATACTTTGCATAAATAATGCCATTAAAAATACCAATAAATGCAAAAATAATATGCTATACATAGTACTGAACAACTTGGTATTGTCACTAACCCTTACGTTTTGATCTAGCATTTCAATACACTTATCTAATACACAGTGTCTAAATACACATTTCTAATATATTTATTTTCATTTTCATGACTATATAGTAAGAATATACCAAGTGGTATAAATTCCATCACTTTATCTTTTCCCAGAATGAAAAATATTTAGATTTATAATGTGTTCTTAGAATAGCTAGAATTGATTGGAAAATACTTTCAACTTTTGAAATTAGCATTATTAATAAACTCCCAAGAGCCAAACAGGGTAAAGGAGGCCTGGAGTTTGCATTTCGTGTTCAGAAGACTGTTACCAAAACACCAGGGGTTCTATCTAGGTCCTGCTGTGCACCACACAGAAAGCCAGTCACTGAGACAATAATTATTGCCAAACAATTATTGCCAAAGAAGGCTTTAATCAGGTGCTGCAGCTAAGCAGATGGGAAATCAGTCTCAAATCCATCTCCCCAACCAATTAAAATTAGGGGTTTATATCGCAGGGAAGAAATGTAACTATGTGTAGGAAAAGGGGAGGGTAAGGAAGCACTCATGATGTATGAGGGACCTGGCATCTCATTGTCTGGATGAGATGATCTGGTGAGTTTCAGTTCTTCGATACATTTTGAGAGGCCTGGAGGGTCTTTTCCTGAGGAAGGAACTCAGATAAAAGAATGTAAAGTTTCAGCTTTAAGACCAAAAGGGTCAATTTCCATGTTTATATTTTTTAAAAAACTGTCTATGAGACTATTGAGTCAGTTTAAAGACCCTTTGGTTTGAGCCTTAAGATCTCAAAAGGGGCCTCAAAATTAGATTCTACTTCTGTATTTTTTAATCTTCTAATATTTCAACACTAACTCTATATTAGGAAGAAAAGACAATTTCAAAGCAGATGGTATATTTAAGACTAATTCATATTATATGTATTCTCTCTCTCTTTTTTTTAACAAGATAGGATTGAAGAATTTGAGACTGAAGGAAATAAAGGGTGGAGACCTTCCCAAACAGCAGCGAGGGGGCAAGGCTAGGTAGAAATGATGGAAGGGCTTGTGAAAGTGAGGGGTAGGGCCAGGGGAAGAAGGAAGGAGGCTTTTGTTGGGGGGTGAGGGGGAGACTAAAGAGAATGGAGGGGGTGAGAAGCAGGTGGGTAAGGGTAGCAGGGGAGAAGCAAGGGGGCAAGTGGAAGGGGAGGTAGCAAAAGAGAGGATGGAAATGGGGGAGAAGTGGGTGGTGGGGACCAGGAGGATGAAGGGAGGGAGCAGGTGGGAGGAGAAACAGAAAAGCAGGAGAAAGGATGGGAAGGCAGTGAGAAGTGAGGAATGCGACGGAGGAAGAGAGGCAAGGCCAGGAGGGAAAAGTGAGGAAGCAAATGGGGAGAAAGAATGGGAAAATGTTATATGTACTCTCATATGTACATAACACCCTTATTTATTTAATAAATTTTAGTATTTAGAGCAGTTTTAGGGCACATCAAAATTGAGCAAGAGGTACAGAGAGTTCGCATATATTCCCTGTCCCCAAATATTCACAAATTCCCGCACTATAAACATCCCACACCAAAGCAGTACATTTGTTATAATGAATCTACATAGACACATTATCATCACTCAAAATCGATAGTTTACATGAAGGTTCATTCTTCGTATGTATTCTATGGGTCTGAACAAATGTATAATGACATGTATCCACCATTATAGTATCATATAGAGTAATTTCACTGCCTTCAAAATCCTCCATGCTCCACCTGTTGATCCCTCCCTTTCCCTTATCACTTGGTAACCACTCATCTTTTCACTGTCTCCATGGTTTTGGCTTTTCAGGAATGTAATATACAGTGATGGGCTGCATTAATGACATTCTAGTGACATATACTTACCATTGTGTTACAACTGTCTATAGTATTCAGTACAGTAACATGATATACAGGTTGGTAGCCTAGGAGCAATTGGTTATACCAATACTTATACCAGTACATAGGTTTGTATAAGTACAACCTATGATGTTTGCACAATAATGAAATCTCCTAACGAAGCATTTCTCAGAATGTAGCCCTGTCATTAATGCATGATAGTAGTTGGTACAGTATGTAAACTTTTCACACTGGCTTTTTTTATGTACTAATATGCATTTATGTTTCTTCCCTGTCTTTTCTGGATTTGATAGCTCATTTCTTTTTAGTACTGAGTAGTATTTTATTGTCCGGATGTACCATAGCTCATCCATTCACTTACCAAAAGACATCTTGGTTGCTTTTGAGCTTTGGAAATTATAAATAAACCTGCTATTAACATCTGTATGCAGGTTTTTGCATAGGCATAAGTTTTCAGTTCATTTGGGTAAATACTAAGGAGCTTGATCAATTGAATATATGGTAAGAGTATGCTTCATTTTATTAGAAATTGACAAATTGTCTTTTGAAGTGACTGTACCACTTTGCATTCCTACTAGCAATGAATGAGAGTTCCTGTTCCACATTCTTACCAGCATTTGGTGTTGTCAGTGTTTGGGATTTTGGCCATTTTAATGATGTGTTGTTTTAATTTGCAGTTCCCTAATGACATATGATGTTGAACACCTTTTCATATGATTACTTACCACCTGTATATCTTCTTTAATAAGGTGTCAGTTCAGGGCTTTCACCCATTTTTTAAATGAGGTTGTTTTCTTATTGTTAAATTTTAAGAGTTCTTTGTATATTTTAAGTAAATAGTAAACGTTTGTTTTTGTTTTTCTTCTTTTTTGAGATGAAATCTTGGTCTGTCACCCAGGCTGGAGTGCAAGGGCACAATCTCAGCTCACTGCAACCTCCATCTCCCGGGTTCAAGGACTTCTCCTGTTTCAGTCTCCCGAGTAGCTGGTACTACAGGTGCACACCACCACACCTGGCTAATTTTTGTATTTTTAGTAGAAATTAGGTTTCACCATGTTGACCAGGCTGGTCTCGAACTCCTGACCTCAAGAGATTCACCTGCCTTGGCCTCCCAAAGTGCTGGGATTACAGGCATGAGCCACTGCACCCTGCCTATTTTAAGTAAATATTTAAGTAAGTATTTAAAAATATCTAAAAATTTAAGATAAAAATATTTGAGTAAGATAAAAAATATTTAAGTAAATATTTACTTAAAATATACAAAGAATACTTTTATCGGATGTGTCTCTTGCAAATTCTCCCAGTCTGTGGCTTGTCTTCTTGTTCCTTTGGATATATTTTTAGCAAAGCAGAAGCTTTTAATTTTAATGAGGCCCAGCTTATCAATTATTCCTTTTAAGTATTGTACCTTTGGTATTGTATCTAAAAAGTCATTGCCAAACCCAAGGTCACCTAGATTTTCTCCCATGTTATCTTCTAGGAGTTTTATAGTTTTGCATTTAGATCTCTGGTCAATTTTGAGTTAATTTTTGTGAAAGATGTAAGTCCATGTCTAGGTTTTTTCTTTTTTGGCATGTGGTTGTCTAGTTGTTCCAGAAGCATTTAGAAAATACTGTCTTTGCTCCATTATGTTGCCTTTGCTGCTTTGTCTTTGAGTATATTTAAGTGGGTATATTTCTAGGCTCTCTATTCTGTTCTATTGATTTATTTATCTATTCCTTTGCCAATACCACACTGTCTTGATTACTGTAGCTTTACAGTAAGTCTTGAAGTTGGATAGTGTCAGTCCTCCAACTTTGTTCTTCTCCTTCAATATTGTGTTGACTATTTGAGTCTTTTGTCTCTTTCTGTAAGAGATACCCACAAGATAACTTCTGGGATTTTGCTTGGGATTGTTCTGAATCTATAGATCAAGTTGGGAATAACTGACATTTTAACAATATTGGGTCTTTCCAACCAGGAATATGGAATATGTCACCATTTATTTAGTTCATTTTTTATCTCCTTAATAAGAGTTTTGTAGTTTTCCTCATAGATTTTGTACATATTTTGCTAGATTTATACCTATTTCATTTTTGGGGGTGCTAATATAATTATGTGTTTTTAATTTCAAATTACATTGTTTATTGATGGCATATAGAAAACTGAGGCTGGGTGTAGTAGCTCCAGCCTGTAATCCCAGCACTTTGGGAAGCCAAGGCAGGTGGATCAGCTGAGGTCAGGAGCTCAAGACCAGCCTGGCCAACATGGTGAAACCCCATCTCTACTAAAAATATAAAAATTAGCCAGGCATGGTGGCATGCACCTGTAATCCCAGCTACTTGGGAGGCTGAGGCAGGAAAATTGCTTGAACCCAGAAGGCGGAGATTGCAGTGAGCCAAGATCATGCCATTGCAATCCAGCCTGGGTGACAAAGCAAGACTCCATCTCAAAAAACAAAAAACAAAACAACAAATAAAACAAAAAACTGATTCCCTTTTGTGTATTTACCTTGTATCCTAAAACCTTGCTATAATTATTTACTAGATCCAAGAGGATTTTTTTTTTTGTCAATTCTTTTGATTTTCTACATAGATGATCATGTCATTTGTAAACAAAGACAGTTTTACTTCTTTCTTTTCTATCCATATACCTTTTATTTCTTTTTCTTATTACATTAGCTAGGATTCCAGTATGGTGTTGAAAAGCAGTTATGCTGGGTGCAGTGGCTCACACCTGTGATCCCAACACTTTGGGAGGCCGAGGCAGGTGGATCACAGGAGGTCAGGAGTTCGAGTAGCCCCAGCTATTTGGGAGGCTGAAGCAGGAGAATCGCTTAAACATGAGAGGCAGAGGCTGCAAATAGCTGAGATCAAGCCACTGCACTCTGGACTGGGCAACAGAGTGAGACTCCATCTCAAAAAAAAAAAAAAAAGAAAGAAAGAAAAGAGAATAGAAGAGAAGAGAAAAAAAGAAAGGAAAAGAAAAGAAAAAAGAAAAGCAGTTGTGAGAGGGGACATCCTTATCCTTACCTTATTCCTGATCTTAGCAGGAAAGCTTTGAGTTTCTTGCCATTAAGCATGATGTAAGCTATGTATTTTTGTAGATGTTCTTTATCAAATTGAGGAAGTTTTCTTCTATCCTTAGTTTTATGAGTTTTTAGCATGAGTGGGTGTTGGATTTTCTTAAATGCTTTTTCTGCATCTATTGATATGGTCATGTGATTTTCTTTTTCTTTTTCTTTCTTTTTTTTTGAGACAGAGTCTTGCTCCATTACCCAGGCTGGAGTGCAATTTCATGATCTCAGCTCTCACTGCAACCTCTGCCTCCTGGGTTCAAGTGATTCTCTCATCTCAGCCTCCCACGTAGCTGGGATTACAGGTGTGCCCCATCAAACCCAACTAATTTTTTTGTATTTTTAGTAGAGATGGGGTTTTACCATGTTGGCCAGTCTGGTCTTGAACTCCTGACCTCAAGTGATCTGCCCACCTTTACCTCCCAAAGTGTTGGGATTATAGGCATGGGCCACCACACACAGCCATGTGATTTTCTTTAAATGCTTTCCAAACGTTGAATCAAGTTTGCACACTTGTGATACTTCCCATTTGATCTTGGTTTATGGTTCATTTTACACATTGTTCAATTTGATTTGCTAATATTTTGTTGAGGATTTTTACATTTATATTAATGACAGATATTGGTCTGTAGTTTTCTTTTCTTGTATTGTCTTTGTTTGATTTTGGTGTTAATGTAATGCTGACCTCATAGTGTATGTTAGGAAGTACTTCCACTTTTATTTTTTGAAAGAGATTGTAAACAATTTGTATAATTTTTTTTCCTTAAATGTTTGGTAGAAGTCGCTAATGAACTCATCTGGGCCTGGTACTTTGTGTTGAAAAGTTATTAATTATTGGTTTAATTTATGTAATAGACACAGGCCAATTGAGATTGTCTATTTTTTCTTGTGTGAGTTTTAGCAGATTATGACTTTCAAGGAACTGGTCCATTTCATCTAGGTTATCAAATTTATGGGGCAGATTCATTCACAGTATTCCTTTATTATCCTTTGAATGTCCATGGGATCTTTAGTAATGTCCCTCCTTTCACTTCTGACATAAGTAATTTGTGTCTTCTCCCTTTTTCTCTTAGCTAGAGGCTTATTGATTTTATTGATCTTTTCAAACAGCCCCTGGTTTTGTTGATTTTTCTCTATTAATTTTGTTTTCAATTTCATTGATTTCTGTTTTAATTTTTATTATTTCTTTTCTTTTTCTTTTTTAAAGATGGGACCTTGCTATGTCACCCAGGCTGGTTTCAAACTCCTGGCCTCAAGCAGTTCTCCCACCTCAGCCTTTCAAGTAGCTGAGATTACAGGCATGAGCAACTGTGCCCAGGCAATTTTTATTATTTCTTTGCTGTTTATTTGGATATAATTTGCTCTTCTTTTTCTAGTTTACTTCTGGAAATAATCTTTTAGCTTAGATTATTGATTTTTAATCTTTTTTCTTAATATATGTATTCAGTGCTATGAGCACTGCTTTACCTGCATGTCACAAGTGTTGATAAGTTGTATTTTTATTTTCATTTGATTTAAATATTTTTTGAATTTTTTGATATTTCTTCCTTGAGCCATGTGTTATTTGGAAGTCTGTTGTTTAATCTCCAATTATTTTTGGATTTTTCACTGATTTTTCTTTTACTGATATCTAGTTTAATTCCATTGTAGTTTGAGAGCTAACATTGTATGATTTCTATTCTTTTAAATTTGTTAAGATGCATTTGTGGCCCAGAATGTGGTCTGTTGTAGTGAATGTTCTATGTTAGCTTAAGAAGAATATGTAATTGCTGTTTTTGGATGAAGTAGTTCAGAGATGTCAGTTATATCCAGTTGACTGATGTTGCTGTTGAGTCCAACTTTGTCCTTACTGACTTCTGCTTTCTAGATCTATCCACTTCTTTTTTTTTTTTTTTTTTTTTAGAGAGAGAAAGAAGTAGAATAAAAGAGAAAAAAGAAAGAAAGAGAAAGAGGGAGAGAGAACGAAAATCTTGCTCTATTGCTCAGGATTTCATTTAAATCTGTAAAATGCTCATGCAATTACTAAAAAGTGATGTATTTCCTATTATGTGATC
>CAUYQU010017303.1:0-120320 GCA_963574635.1 Cheracebus regulus | reverse complement strand
GTAAATCACTCCCCAGCAATTGCATAGCATTTCACAGGTTTAAATAAAATATTGGTTGGCTGCTTATTTGTTGTTTTCATCCCCTATTCCTTCCTGTCTCCATTGTTAAACACAATTATTGGCATAAAAGAGGTTTTTAATATGCATGTTTAGACTGTATTCTAGCCTGGGCAATAAAACAAGAATCCCATTCTCTCTCCCTCTTTCTCTTCCTCTTTCTTTCTATCTTTCATTCTTTTTTTCTTTCTTTTGCTGTGTCTTTCTTTCTCCTTTTCTCTCTTTTTCTAAAATCTCTTCCTCTTTCTTTTTCATTTTTTTCTTTCTTTTGTGGTTTCTTTCTCCTTTTCTCTCTCTTTCTAAAATCTCTTCCTCTTTCTCTTTCATTCTTTTTTTCTTTCTTTTGATGTTTCTTTCTTTCTCCTTTTCTCTCTTTCTCTAAAATCTCTTCCTCTTTCTTTCATTCTTTTATTCTAAAAAAAAAAGAAATACAATAGTTTTGTACAACTATACAATGTATTTGTGTTTTAAGCTAAGTGTTATTAGAAAAGACTCAAGAAGTTAAAATAAATTTTGTAAATAACATAAAAAAACTCAAAGTGGATTCAAAACTTAACTGTAAGACTGGAAGCAATAAAACTCTTAGAAGAAACAAGGAAAATGTTTCTAGACATTGAACTGGGCAATGATTTCATAAGCAGTGTAACAAAAACACAGACAACAAAATAAAAAACAGACAAGTGGAATTACATCAAACTGAAAACTTCCATACTGCCAAAAAAAAAAAAAATGAAATGAGAAGGCAACTAATGAAGTAAGAGAAAATATTTGCAGACTATATGCCTGATAAGGGGTTAATACGCCAAATTATAAAGAATTTCTACAACTCAATAACAAAACAAATAAATAATCTAGTTCCTAAAATGGGCTAAGGATATGAATTGACATTTTTTTTTAAAGGAGACATAGAAATGGCCAATATTTATATGAAAAGGTGCTCAACATCACTAATCATCAGAGATGAGATATCATGTCATACCTGTTAGAATGGCTGTTATAAAAAAAAATCAAAAGGACAAGTGTTGGAGTGGATGTAGTGGAAAAAAAGAAAACCCTTGTACACTATTGGTGGGAATGTAGATTGATATAGTCACTATGGAAAACAAGAAGGCTTTTTCTCAAAAAATTAAAAATAGAATTACCATTGGAGCTAGCAGTCTGACTTCTGGATATATATGCAAAGGAACTGACATCTGGTTCTTGAATTTTGAAGCAAATCCATGCTTATTGCAGCACTATTTATATTAGCCAAGATAGAGAAACAACATAAATATACATAAACAGAAGAATGGATAAAGAAAATGTGGTATATGCACATAATGGAATGTCATTCATTTTTAGGAAAGAAATCCTGCCATTTGCAACAACAAGAATAGATCTGGAGGAAATTATGCAAAAATGAGATACATACGACACAGAAAGACAAATGCTGTATAACCTCACTCGCATGTGGATCTAAAGCAGTCAAACACACAGTAAGCAGAGAGTAGCAAGGACTGGGGGAAGGGAAAATGGAGAGATGTTGGTCAAAGGGTACAAAGTTTCAGTTATGCAAAATGAGTAAGTTCTGTAAATCTACAGTGCAATATAGGGCCTATTATTACCAGTGTTGTATTATATCCTTAATACTTTCTAAGTGGATAGATCTTATGTTAAGTGCTGTTACCACAAAAGGAAAAGAAACTCAGGGGTGAGAAGATCTTTTGGAGGTAACAGGTAAGTTTACTATATTGATAGTTATAAGAGTTTGATGGTTTCACAGGTGTGAACTTATTGCCATGTACATCAAATTGTATACATTAAATATCTATGACTTTTCATATGTTAATCATAAAGTGGTTAAAAAATTTATCTTCACTATCATCTCAAGCTCTAAGGTGTTTGTTTCAATCAGCAGTTAAGCTTTGTGAATATTATCTATAAGATACCTGGGTCCCAGTGACATAAATATAATCAGTACTATTACTACTATTGTTGCTATTATTTAAGTACTATTATTTCATTTTACTGAGACTCACATAAGTAACTTGTCCATGGTTATATATATAGAACAGTAAGATAGCTTGGATTCAGAACCACTTCTTTATAATGCTAAAACCAATGCCTTTAAATGCAAGTCTTTTAATTCTCAAGTCAGCATCTAAACTGATTATTTGACTCATCTTTAATCATCTTATTTACCGAGTTGAACGTTAGGCCACATAAAATGGTGAGCCGGCTGTAAGTACTATCAGAGGGCCCAGAACAGCATAAAAACAGAGCATACACTTGCCATTGCCCTTAAACAAGACAGGTTCTCAGCCAGGGTGATTTTGCCCTCCACGGGATGTTTGGCAAAGCCTGCAGACATTTTTTGGTTGATATAAATGAGAAAGTCATTTAGGGAGTAGAGGCCAGGGTTGTTGCTAAATACCCTATATTGCATAGGGTAGCATTCCCACACCAAGGAATCATCTGGCCCAAATGCCAATGGTGCCAAGGCTGTGAAACCCTGGCCTGCAGTACGGCTTTATGTTACCTGGCTTCTCCACAATTAATTACTCAGATGCTAAGACTACATTTGGAAGGTACCAAAGTCGTTTACTTTTTCTGCTGACAAACACCATCCACTAGCCCCAGGATTGTTGGAGTACTTATATTTTACAGTAAATAGTGAAGATATTCTCTCTGAGAGTTTAAGAACTTAGAATTTTAAGAACTTAAAATTTTTATCCATGCCATTGTCATCTTAGCTCTAGTAAAAATGATAGCTATTACTAAATTAATAACCATTTTGGGCAAGGTACTTTTTTTTTTTTTAAGGCAGAGTCTTGTTATCTTGAACTCCTGGTGCTCAAGCAATCCTTCTGCCTCAGCTGAGTAGCTGAATCTATAGGAGCACATTGCACCCAGCATTGTGCAAGCTACTTTTTATTTAACATTCCACATTCTTCAGAAATTTAGGTGCAGGTTGAGCACCCTTAATGCAAAAATTTGAAATAAAAAAATGCTCTAAAATCCAGAAGTTTTTGAGCTTCAATATGATGCCGTAAGTAGAAAATTTCACACCTGCCCTCATGTAATGGAGTTGTAGTCAAAACTCAGGTCCACCACACATAGTTTATTTGATGTCCCCAAGGGGAAAAAGGCCCTCTCAGTCCACTTCAGCAGTAATACATCATTTCCACACACACCCAGATTCCCCTGTGCAAGCATGCTCTTGAAGAGTAATAAAATGGCTTGTGTGCAGGCCAAATGTGCCAAAGGTAGTTTCTTCACAATGCCCTGCACAAAGTCAAGACCTATGTGTGTTACTCACTGTGTTCTTTTGATTATTCTCTGCTCTGTGGTGTGAAGACATTGTTGAAAGTATCAAAAAGCCTGCAGATAATCCTATGTGTAACAGTGATAAGGAAAGAAGAAGGATTTATGTTTATCTATAGCACAGAAAGTCAAGCTGTTAGACAAAATGAACAGTGGCATAAGTGGGAAATGTCTTTTTTTTTTGGTGGGGGGAGTGGGGAACAGTCTAACTCTGTTGTCCAGGCTGGAGTGCAATGGTGAGATCTCAGCCCACTAAAACCTCTGCCTCTTGAGTTCAAGCGATTCTCCTGCCTCAGCCTCCCAAGTAGCTGGAATTACAGGAGCCCACCACCATGCCAGGCTAACTTTTTGTATTTTCTTTAGTAGAGACAGGGTTTCACCGTGTTGGCCAGGCTAGTCTCAAACTCCTGACCTCAGGTAATCCACCCACCTTGGCCTCCCAAAGTGCTGGGATTACAAGTGTGAGCCACTGCACCCAAGAGGGAAATGTCTTGTAGAAGATTATGGTGTTGGAATGACCACTCTATATGACCTGAAGAAAAAGAAGGAAAACTGTTGAAATTCTATGTCTGAAAGTGATACACGAAATTTAATGAAAAATTTAAAAAACACTGCATAAACCTAAAATGAAGATCTTGATTATGTATTGAAGGAATGGATCCATCAGTACCACTGTGAGCACATGCCACTTAATGGTATGCTGATCATGAAACAAGCAAAGATCTATCACAATAAACTAAGAATTGTGACTATTCAATAGGCTGGTTGCAAAAATTTGAGAAGACAAGGAATTAAAGTTTTAAAGGTTTATGATGATATTGCATCTGCTGATCTGAAGCAATGGGAAAGTTCATTTACAAATTTACCAAGGTCAACACTGATGAAAATCTTACATCAGAATGAGTTTATAATGCTGATGAAACATCACTGTTTTGGTATTATTGCCCCAGAAAGACACAGACTCCAATTGATGAGACAGCCTACAGTAATTAAGGATGCCAAGGACAGAATAACTGTGCTAGGATGTGCCAATGCAGAAGGCATGCATAAATGTAAACTTGCCATGATAGGCAAAAACTTGCATCCTGACGTTTTTTTGGGATTGATTCACTTGCCAGCCCATGATTATGCTAACAAGCAGGCATGGATAACCAGTGATATCTTTTCTCACTGTTTTTACACATATTTTGTACTAGTAGCTCATGGTCACTGTAGGGAAGCTGGACTGGATGACAGCTGTAAGATTTTGTTATTATTTGACAAGTGTTTGCTTATTTCCAGGTAAAGTTCTCATCAAAAATAATGTTTATGGCAAAAAAAAAAGCCTAAGTATGATGCTTTACTCCTGTAATTGCAGCAATTTGGGAGGCTGAGGGAGGAGGATCACTTGAGGCCAAGAGTTCAAGACCAGTTTGGGCAACATAGTGAGACCCCCATCTATAATAATAATAAATAGTAATATTTATGCCATGTATTTTCCACCAAATGAGACTTCATTAATTCATCCATATGACCAGGGTATCCTTAGATCAATGAAGAGTAAATACAAAAACACTTACTTGAACAGCATGTTAGCAGGAGTGAACAGAGATGTGCGTGTGGAAGGTTTTCAAAAGGACTTTAGCACAAAGCATGTCTTGTATACTGTTACTAACGCTTGGAACCCATGATAAAAGACACAGCTGTGCATGTCTGGCACAACCGCTTTCCTGCAACTACATTCAGTCATCATGATGAACAAGGTGGTGACTTTGGAGGATTTTGTATGTCAAGTGAGGAAAAACAGATATCTGACTTCTTTACCTACGCAAAAAATATACCTTCAGGGCTTGTAAGTTTCAGAAGTTTACACTGAAGAAGTTTTCACATCAGTACTGAGGCTCCAGTTGTCTATTTATTGACTGATGGTAAAATAGCTGAAATAGTTCTGAATCAAGGTCACCATGACATGAAGAGGACATTGTTAATATTGCAGAAAAAATGTCAATAGGTGGCATGATGAAAATATGTGATGGGCTTATTGAAAGACCAGAGCTGTGTGCATTTGTAACCGAACAGGAAATTGTGTCAGTTTATAAAATCTAAGGGAGGCTCCCGAAATCAAAAACCCTTGTTAATAAGGCAGATGACTCTGGGGGAAAGATTTTTTAAATGCCATTTGGCAGAATGTCTCTTCATCCCTAGATAACCCAGTTTCTGGTCGCTCAACTGCTTCTGATATGTTTTCTCATCTAAAAAAATAAAATGCAGTGTACAGTAACCTTTTAATCAAAACATAGCACTGGAGATGGAGACTGAAAGCCTGCTGTTTGCTGTTGCTGTTGTTTGACAGCTGCTATAGGTATTCTGGTGATGCTGCTGGACTACTTATTTACCCTGAACACTGTTTTTTCATTGCACAAATGGTGTATTTACCATTATGTGTGAATAAGTGTAAGAAAATGATTGCCTATTGATAGTAAATTCAGAGTCAGGAATGATGGTGATATTAAACAACCACAGACTGTCCCCATGGGTCGTTGAGATGATGACATCTTTGTTTCCTGATGGTTCAATGTATACAAAATTTGTTTCGTGCTCAAAATGATTAAGAGTAGTGTATAAAATTACCTTTAGGTTTATGTGTATGTGGAGTGAATAAAATAAATCAATTTTGTGTTTGGACTTATGTCACATTTCCAAAATATCTCATTATGTATATGCAAATATTTCAAAATACCAAAAAATCTGAAATCTGAAGCACTTTTGATCCCAAGTATTTCTGATAAGGGATATTTATTCTGTATCATTATCTGCATTTTACAGGAGAGCAAACTAAAATTTAGAATTTGTGACTAGTCAAGATCACACAGCTAAATCAGTAGTAGAAACCAGCTCTGTACAGTTTCAAATTCTGTGTTGAACCCACATTCCTTGTTGCTAAACCTTCCAGGAATGATCAAGAGCTCTAGTTTTAATCTTTCTGTTTTATGATTAGTTGTAAAAGAACCCAATCTTTGTTAAATTACTTGGATTATTTAGATTTTTCCTTATCTTGGAAAAAAGTTTTTATATTACTTGAAGGGATTAGTTTGTTTATATTTTTCAAATGTCATAGTAATTATCATAAAAAACCTGCATTTCTAGGTTCCTAGAATCTACTGGATCCATTGCAACACAGTGTCACCAAGTATCTCTTTCTAACAAGACACCAAAATCTTGGTGTCCTTAATCATCAGTTTCTCAGCTTAGCCACTGAATAGACTTAGAAGGATATGTAGTAGCTGCTGCTTCAGGGAACATAATCGTAGTCCCATGTTTTATTTCATAAGCTGAAATTTTTTTGGACCCACCTAGCTTCACAGTTTAATCTCGATATTTAGAATAGAATTTAGAAATGAGTTGGCAAGTAGCTAGTGCAATAGATACTACGTGGCATATATCCCTACATGTGGTTGAGCAAAAAATTCTATTATTTAAAGCACTCTAACAAAATCTGTCAAAATTAAGATATAGTGTGACTCCTGGATTTCCTGTTTATAACCCAATAAGAAAGGGAAAACTTTTTATTTTTCATACTCAGTCAGCTGCAGAGGATTCTCATTCAGATGAAGCGAAAAGGCAATTTGCTTTTTGGTTAAATTTGAAATTTTAAAATCAAGTTTTTTGTTTTTGTTTTTTAGTTTTTTTCAATTTGAGGTCATCTGAAATAAGAGATCTTTTAGGGTAAATAACAATGCTTGATATATATATGTACATGTGTGTGTGTATGTGTGTGTCTTAGTGTGTTAGACTCATTTTGGGAAGAAATGTTCACTTTCTTAGACAACTGCGATTCTTTATATTAAAGGGAAATTAGTTTTCTCTCCATTTCCCTTCCTATGGTGAGAGTGGCTTGTTGGCAAAACACACTGTTCGGGGGCAAGGGTAGGAGATGCAGAGTGAAATTTTTTCAGTTTGGTAGGTGAAATTACTCCCTCCTGAACAAGATAGGGTGTTTTACTTCACAGAAGGGGGTACAGTATTTTTTTCATGTACAGATAAATAATATAGAGCTGAAAATCAGAAAAATCTTGAGCCCAATCCCTGGATACTTATGAAGAGGCAGTTTTAGAGGATCTAGGACATTTGAGTGGTGCTGGTTATCATGGAAATTGCCAGAGATTTTAGGACCCTTTTGATGAGATTGTTGTCTTAATTTTAAAAGATAATAATTCTATTTAACAAGAAAAGTAATACCCACTGCCATATATATTCATACTTAAAAGCCCTCTAGAAACCATGGAGTGGTAATAACGTGCATTTCAATTTATATTTATTTTACTCTTTCCTCACATGTTTCTGCCTATCTGGGAGGAGGGTCAGATAGGAATGAGATGGGAGAGAAATATGTGTTTACCTTGTTTGGTGTCTCATTTTATTCTTTGCTTTTCTGCAACTTATGATGTATAGGCTGGAATTTTTAACCTTCATTAAAGAAAAGGTAAATTTGGTAGTAATATGACTGGAATATGAAATAGAGAAATGTGCTGAAATTCACCTTAATTCGGTTTATGATAACAGGCCATTTGCTGGCAAGACAGCTGGTTTTATTTGCAAGCCTTTAATGAATGGACTTACAAGAGGAACAAAGAGAGATTGCTCTTTCCTGAATCTTATCATCTGTAGCCTGTGTCTTCATGATGACAGTCGACGTCTAGTTGTTTCAGCTCATCTGAGTACAGTGCTTATCAATTCCAGATCACTAATTCAATTCCCAGACGGGCCAGTTGGCTTTGTTTAGTTCCATGACCACAGGTTAACTCTGAACTGTCATCTTACAATGGATGCTATTGATCACGGAAGACAGACCAGAGATGGTGAGTGAATAAGCACAAACGCATCGTCATTGCCAGAACAGAACTTAAAATGCAGGCCCAGCATGGCAAATTAGTTTGAACTTTTGTGTCTACAAAAGAAAATAATGTCTTCATATATGCTGGGATTTAAGGTCTATATAGTACTTTTAAGTTAGCTCAGTTAACCCTCACAATAACTCATTGAAGTAGATATTTTCTCTCATGAGAAAATGAGACTCAGTGAGGTTAAATATGGCAGAAGGGAAAGATGATGTGCTCTGGGCACTTTAATGTTTGAAGTCTAGTTTTGATCATATATAATAGTGTGAGGTGAGAAAAGACACTTTGTTTTTTAAAATAGAGTGAAAAATATTTGCCTTATATTGTAAAGGTTAAATGATATAATGAACTTAACGTTAAGCCTGGCACAGAATATTTTTATTAAATGATCTGAGATCACACGATTAGGTGGTAGACTAGGACTTGAACATGGGTGCTCTGACACTAGGTAGGTAGGTAGCTACAGTAGTTCCCGAGCCTGTCTATCTGTTAGAAGCTCTTAAGGAGGATAGCGGAGGTGTATGAGTCTCCTCAAATCTGTTTTTCACTTCTTCCTAGGCACATCGCAGTCCAGATACAGACTATGTTTCCCAGGCAAATAATTAAGTCGTTTTCATGAGAATAAGGGTGGAAGTGGTGTGGGCAACTTCTGCCCTACTTGCTGATATATAAAACTGCTGAGCTCAAACCTTTAATCTTTCTCCTCCCGAGAGTTGAAAAGTGAATGTGACAGTGGCTCCACTTTGACCTAACAAAGACATTACATTTGTAAGTGCTTTTTTGATTGTAAGTTGGCTCCTTGGATGAACAAGATGGAAGGAAATTGGGATCTTTAATGATTAGGCAGAGTCCAGCTATCCAGCCAGTCTGGATCCTGGTGTTAGGACAGTTAAGTTGGAAAAATAAATGCATTTTCTCTCTCACTCTCTCTCTCTCTCTCTCTCTCTCTCTCTGTGTGTGTGTGTGTATTTATTTATTTATTTTGGAGAGGTGCTTTTTATTTCAGGAGATTAATCTTTACCCTAACCCAATTGAAGAGCTTTTAAAAATACAGATTTTCAGGCCCTAACAGACTTATGAAATCACAATAATCTTCATAAGTGAGGCTCCAGAATCTATGTTAGTAAAACATACTGATGTATAATAGACTTGAAAACCCTTGGTCTTTATAACAAAGACTTCTCTCCGTGGAAGCCTTCAGTCTTGATAGAGCAAGAAAGATTAGAAGAAGAGAGGAAAACCTAGAAAGAAGAAAAAAGCAAATGAACAGAGAGAAGCTGAGACAAGACTGAAGAAGTTTCCTAGTTTTTGGATCCAGTTCCCTTTTAAGACTTAGCATTCTTGCTTTTGAGATACTTGCGTGTTCTTAAAACTATGAAAAGGAAAACAGTATTTTTTGAGAAGTGGTCTTGCTCTATTGCCCAGGCTGGAGTGCAGAGGCACACTACTGGCTCACTGCAACCTCTGCCTCCTGGGCTCAAGTGATCCTCCTGCCTCCACCTCCAGTGTAGCTGGCACTACTGGCTCGTGCTTTCACACCCACTTAATTTTTGTATTTTTTGTAGAGATGGGGTTTGGCCATGTTGCCCAGGCTGGTCTCAAACTCCTGGACTTAAGTGATCCACCCGCCTCCACCTCCCAAAGAGCTAGGATTACAGTGGTGAAGCACCTTGTCCAGCAAGAAAATACTTGATACTTACTATTTTCTCTGCCTTCCAAGGAGGTGGCTACCTAATCCCATTGGTGAAGCACACAGGCTGGGGAGCTACATATCTTAATTGCTTTGTGTAAGAAAGGAAGCTCAGGTCTAAGTTCCAGAGCTTAACTGGACGGACTGGAAGAGCTGGACTTGGAGAGAAATTGTACTGAGAGAGAATATTTTGAAAAACAATGGAAGTTTAGCTACACTGTAAGAGATGAGTGGTTGTCCAGAGGATCCAACCAATATTTGTTGCAATGAGTTGTTTTCTGTAACTAGCAACCAAAAATAAAAAAGCACCAATTAGGTTGGTTTGTACGGGCATAGTTACAAATTTAGCCTTTTGAAATAATATACATGCTAATTTATATATACCAGTTCTATTTTCAACATCCATCTCTTCATGATTTTTAATGTTGGCCTTCGAATGTTTATTTCTTGTGTACCTGATACTTACACTTGACATATCAAATAGAGTTTAGGAAGAAGAAAACAATGCCAGCATTTTTAACTGGCTGTAATAGTCATCTTTATCTCTTCCTGTTTTAGGCTGCTACTCATATTATGATGAATGGCCTCATTTCTCTTCACAACAGCTGCATTTTATGGATGTAGCTTGTTATGTTTGTAAAAAGCCCATAGGTTACAAGTTGGCCTGAGTGCGGAGTGCTCTGATTACTGCTCATCTTCAAAGTGACAAGTGATGAAGCACTTGAGGATGAAGTGGATGAAAGACATCCTTGTAGCCTTATTGGAGGTTTCTGCATCTTCTAGTTAGTATAAAAATAGCTTTTCAAAAATGGGCTAGCCCTCACATCTTCCAAGACATTAGAATTTGGGATAGTCACTTCTTCTTTTGTCAAAGAGCTGTTGCTTTAGTCAGATAAAGGTCAGAGGATGTGCATGATATTTGAAAACTGTAGGAGACTTTGTGCCGTAACATATTATTGTTTCTACCTTTTGCATTTAGGTTATAAACCCATAAAATCCAGGATGCCATTTTATAACCACAAGACAGTATATTCAGTATTTTGGGAATATTCCAGAAGTTTTAATAAAGAAGACAATGCTGAGAGATTGATTTGTTTGTGGACTGTTTTGCCGTTGTTATTTTGTTTGGCTTTGTTTTTATAATGTTTCAGAGGAGGAGAGTAACTGCTCATACTGCTGTAACTTTTCCCCTGGACACCCATATGGGGCATATTTTACATGAAATACATCTCTTGTTGACAGTAACTTCCTTTCATTTCACTATGTTATTAAGGATCCTTTTCTTCAAACCATCTCTTAAATTTACATCTGGAATAGGAAAATAGAGGATTCTAAATATGTCTTTGAAAATTAATTTTATAGTAAGTCTTTTTGCCATCCTGGGAATTGAAACTTAGCTGTAGATTCTCTTTAAGTGGGCTCTCTGGATGCAGGGCAGGCATCAGTCGGTGGATGAGAAGCAGACAGTATTGAAAACAAGGGAATGTTAGTGATGGCAATCAGCAAGCATTAAACATCTCATGTTTTAAAAAATGAGCTCTGAATCAGAAGTCATAATCACTCAGTCACCTGCTGGGTTCATTTGCCCTTCAGAAATAAGGACATCTCAAAGTGTAGAACATTTTAATAGAATAGTGGCAGACGAGCTTGTTACTCAGAATTTTATTTGACAGGCTGGAACTTGTTTTCAATATTCTTTTTCTGAATTACATGAAAAACTTTATTTTAGGGTATGTTGTGGAGGGATAAATTGTAGATGATATACAAATAAAAAAATAATTTTGTTTCTCTAGTTTCTTACAGAGATTATCTTCTTGTGGCTGTGACTTACTAGATCCCACGATAATGTAATTAAGTAGTCAGTTCATTTAAAAAGGTTACTCCAATATCAGGCAGGAAAAATAAAATACCATGAATAGATGTACCATTTGAACATGGAATTTGGTAAAATATGCCTGGTAGAGGCATTAGAGTGAAAATGGTAAGGGAATTGCAGCTAATGATTATTTTTCTTTGTAAAGTCTTTGTAAATACTTTCATACAAAGTGATTTTCCAATCTGGTCTTCTTAGAGAATAACAGGATTAACTTGGTTATTAATTTTTATCTTTTTTGAAAATTTCGAACACATTTACTATTTCTGATAAGAGGAAGAGAAGAGTTCAGCATTCTTCTGACTTTCAATCTGTGTTCATGAACATATAAAGTTCTGCCAATTCATCCATACACAATTTGACCTACAGTTCATGAAAGCAAGCACACTGAATTGGCTGGAGATGATGACCAGCCTTCCAGAACGTGTTCTTTCTCTGCTAAGGAAGAGGCTATATCAGAATGGTGTCTCAACAGTCCTTTATAGGGTAACCTGGAACCTCAAAATACCATCTAGTCTTATTTCTCTATACACATTCCAAATAGTATTTCCTCTATCCTTTTGAAGAGGTCATAAATCATATGCTTTTATACCTTATTTCATAATTGTTATTGTATAACTCTGTTAATTGTAGAAAATTTAGAAAAGTTAAACAAAAATCCTAAAATTCTACCTCCACACGTAAATGGTACTAACATTTCAGTTTCTTTCTTCCTCTTATTCTCCTTCCCATCCTTTCCCCCTCCATCCCACATTTTCTTTCTGTCAGATTAAATGAAATTGTAAATAAGGAGGACAGTCATATATAATACATCAGAGGACTCATCATTTGGAAGTAGGATCTCTACCTGGCCATTATGGTCCATCTATTTCTTTGCTGTGTGTTGGAAGTACACATACATAGACATTTGTCCAATATTTAGGATGCAGCTAATGAGTTACTTTTTATTTTGCTACTTATATAGAGTTTTCACATATGGCCTGATCTATAACTCATAACATTGGCATTGGAGACTGGATTAAGCTGCTACTTTTATGAGATAGCATCTTATCTTGGCTTTAGCATATGCTCAGCTCATGGAGGGCTTCTGAGAAGAAACAGCAAAAATGCTTACTTCTGTTTTTTCATCTCCAGGCCAGTAAAGACCCATACAAAGGAAAATGGACCATTTATGAATAATGTAGTAGTAAACAGTACAAGTTCTTGTATAAGGTAGATCTGGTCATGATCAGTGACTTTAGATAAATCTCTTAAGTGCTAAGTTTTCATGTCTCTAACTGTATCATCTGTAAACTACAGATAATTACAGTGTCTAGCTTACACAATTTTTGTGATCATTCATCTCTCTCTTTCCCTCTCATTCTCCCCTCACGTTTTATGATATATTCCTCCGAAAGAAGCTGCTATATTCATTTTGACAGAGTTTAGGGTGCCTTAGGTTAAGTTCCTAGAAAAAGGACAGCAGCTGAAAGGAAGAAGGGAGGCAGAAACAGGAAGAAGGAAAAGATGATCTGTGATGAAGTTGCCACAAAGGCCACAGGTAATCAATCCCTCAGGGAGCTGTGGGATGGTCATTCAGAGTTGTTCCAAAATGAGGCAAGGATCTGGATATTTGTATCCCCATACTGAGCAGCCATTGGATGTGGGCTACACCAGGGAAGGGAGAATGAACTTGCATTAGGTGTCTCCCCTTGACTGAGGATAGCTTTGTGGTGTCAGCAGTCAACATTCTTGGCAGCGGTGGAAATGAGTGCCTCAGTCATAAGCGGATGTCTGAGCAGTGTGTCACAACATCCTCTACTCTCCACCCCTTATGCTGCTTGGATCTATTTGCTTCTTACAGTAGGTTTACCCCGTTTAGAAACAGGTTCTCTAGAATATTGTGTGTGTGTGTGTTTTAAAATTATTTCCTGGGAAAACTTACAAGATAAATCTTAGTTGGAAGAAACCATAACCCCTACTGCTGCTGCTGCTGCAATCAATTATCTGGTCTAGATGTTTGAACTTTCAGCTAGCACCTCTGCTGGTCTGGTGGCTTACTTATGGACAGCCTAGACTCTTCTTTCTCAGAGATCTGAGTTCCTGGTCATCATGCTTTTCTCAGGAGGTGGCTGTTGCTTTTGTCCATTTACCACCAACATTTGGCAAGGGAAGTCCCAAGTCAAAGTCCAGGGCCAAATGTCTTCTTTCTGCCAATATGAACAGTTACTTTCTTGTGATGTTCAGAATTAATTACCTCTGTCACTGTGACTCTTTCCTTGGCTCCAATTGCTTGGCGCATGAATCCTGAAGTGACCGGTAAGAGCCATAGTTTACTGTATTCCCTGGTGAAAACTTTTTTTTTTGAGACAGATTTTCATTCTTGTTGCCCAGGGTGGAGTGCAATGGTGCGATCTCAGCTCACTGCAACCTCTGCCTCCCAGGTTCCTGCAATTCTCTTGCCTCAGCCTCCCCAGAAGCTTGGGATTACAGGCTTGCACCACCACACCCAGCTAATTTTGTATTTTTAGTAGAGATGGGGTTTCCTCCATGTTGGTCAGGCTGGTCTTGAACTCCCGATCTCAGGTGATCCACTCACCTCATTGAGTTAGAATCATGTTTCAGAGGTGGCCTCAAAGAACCCATTCTATCTAGGGAGGCTTTCCTCAGATGAGGGGGATTCACTTTGAATCGGCAGCCAGCCTAAAAGGTATTTCGTTACATTTTCCCTTTCATTTCTCATGAAGATATGAAATTTTTACATTTTTACAACCATACTTTTTTAGAACCCAAATTTATTGCACATTCTGATAATTTTGTTATATATAGCCTAAGTTACCATTATGTATCCTATACAAAGCTCAGTCCTGCATGGATTACAGTTCAAGAAATATTTTCTGTAGCTAGGGATTTATTTCTAATTGGATTAATTTGAAGCATTTCAAAGCTTACAATTGTTAATGGAAAATATATACACTGAGGGGAAAGTAAAGTGTGTTATACAGCAGAACTCACCAAAGCTCCTTTAAAAAAACCTTTCCATTACGATTCTTGAAAATTCCACGGGAAATTCAGTGCCGATGCTCTAAAAGTCGCCTTACATTTCTCCTTCAGCATCTCTCTTATGGTAGATTGATTACTTGATAATGTCATTACATTGACCCTCTCCCTGCATCCACACCTGCAGTAGCTTGTTACATTAATAGTCCCTAATAATCCTATTTCTCTGTTTCCACACCCTCCTGAACTGATCCTGGGCTTGGTTCTGTGATTTTCTTTGACCACACAGCTTGCTTTGGCTGATGGGATTTTGGCAGTCATGACCACAAAGCACTTGTGTAGTAGAATATGCCCCCTCTTGTCGCTTTTGTAAACTAGCCATCATGAGAAATCCTGGGTTAGTCTGTCGGTGATACACGATCCAGCCGATGGCAGGCACCAACTGTCAGCCACATGTATCAGGACATCGGACATTATCTAATCTCAGCTATACTGTTGGTTGAGCCGGAAGAAGACTAACTCTGAATAGTAAGCACATTAAATGGTAGTTGTGTTATGTTACTACGTTTTGGGGTGGTTTTTTAATGAAGCAGTAGATATTTAACACAGTGCCCTCTGCCTTTAACTTTATTATTTTCTCTTGCTAACAAGAAAGAGTTTATTTTTCCCTCTCTTAATTCTGGTTTGGCCCTGGGACTTGCTTTGAACAATGAGATGTTAGCAGGTATAATGCAAATAGAGGCTTAAAAGAGTACTTTTGTGTTTTTGGTTTATCTCTTGTTTCTCTTTGTCATGAGAAAGTCTAACTTGCTGGAGAAGAGACCCAGTTCTGAATCGCTCCAGCTTTCATGGAGGCTGTCCAAAATCAGCTGACTTGCAGCTGATTGCCAGACACGTGAGTGCGCCTAGCTAAGGCGGGAACTGCCATGCCATCAGTCTAAATTGATAACCCACAGACGTGTAAGCTCCATAAATGCCTATTGTTTTAAGCCATGAGTTTTGGGGTAAATTGTTATGCAGAATTACTATGACAATGGATAACTAATGCATCTCTCTTGCCTAAATGTTATGCACTCACAGCAGCTGCAAAAACACTGTCTCATCTATCCAAATATCCCCATATGGTCCTCTCACTGCTCTAATTTTCTCAGTTCATCCTCTTTTCTCAAGCCCATCTTGGTGACTCAGGTCTGAATTTGATTACTTAGTCTTATTCCCAAAAGGCCCTTAGCATCACCTGCTACCTGATGAGCTGCTTATGTCTGAGATTTATGCAGCCTTTCAATTTTGTGATGAAACTCAGAATTTTTGAATAATTGATGGATAAAAATCCCATTCATTGGGACTGACCCAATCAATTCTAATGCTGCTTGAAGCTGGTCCACTGCTGCAGTCCCTCCAACAGAAACACAAAATGGAACATTTCTTCTCATTTTAATGTTAGTCATGAATTCCATATGCAAATTCTTGCTACTTTATACCCTGCTATATGAGCTTTCTAGAGGAGGGAAACAGTCCCCCAGGGACATAGAGAGTCTGGTGTTTTTGATTCCTGAAATAAATTTAAATGCTGGATCTTATATGTTCTAACTCACTCCTCTAGTATTATCAGTTACTAATATTTACCATCTCCTTCCAGCATTTTCAGTGGTGTGTGCCAGTCATGACTCAAATGACTCCCCCTGAGATGGGACCATCTGGAAATTTCTCTATTTATGGAATCAGTAGTCTGTGTCCATGTAGAGCTACTTGGTCCAGTTGAAAGACCTACAGCAGCCACTGAATCTCCAGAGAGCCAGTCAGTAAAGCAGAAATACAAATTCGAACTAGTCCAAGCATGTCTGATCTTTCTCTTGCCAAAATAATTCTAATTTCTAAAAAGTAGTAAGTATGCATTGTGTCTGGCTTCAAAACTAATATTCAGTGAGCAACTTTGTGAGTGAGCTTTTTATATGTTCTCATTTAGTAAATTCCTACAATGCTATGTGATTCTGGTTTCTGCCTGAATCATCCATTCTTGAACCATGCTTTCTCTCATAAACTGCAATCCAAGCTCAGCATGATCTCCTCAATGCCCCTCTGGGTCACCCAGCTCCAGCATCAAGCTAGTTTAAGCTGCTCACCCAGCTACATGATTATTAACATGAAAGGGCAAATCACTGTTTACAGAGATACTGCTTTTCCTCAAATTCAGAATATAACATATTCATGTGGTACATGTATTATTTAACATAGTTTTTCTGATAAAAATTGTCATCCTTGAGATTAAAAAATCTACTGCATATAAGGAGTTCTTAATTCTGTAAGATATGAATAATACATTATTAAAAGCAGTCATAATTATTGCTCACTTTACAGAGTAATGTCTATTTCAATTGCCTCAATAGGGCTTAAGATGGGTTCGATCATTAACAGTATTGAAAGGAACCGAAAGTTTAATGTATAAGATATACTATAGTGTCCTATCAGTTTTTTAAAGGTTCTTTTTCTGATTCTTGGCAACAATTAAACTATACTTCATGGGTGGTATTGAATTAACCAGAAGTAGCAGGATCATTTTACATCTATAGCTAGTACTTTTCCCACTGAAGGTGAACTGGACTACAGTATCTCTGGAAAAGGATGTTTTGCTTTGCCTAAATGATGAGATGCATACTAACTGCAATGCAATAGCATTTTCCTGCTGATTACCCTGTATTGTCCAGCTGCCTTTTCTCTTATGATTGGCCACCATTTGGCAGTGGCTACTTAAGCCACTTTACTCATAAAAGAGTTCAGTAAATAAACACTTAAATACACCAAAGGAGTGGCTTTTACAAAACCCTTTGTAATTCAAATAATCACCCCCTAATGTTTTGTAAGAGATTTTGAGGGAAGCTTGCTATTATGCTGTCCCATGGGGTAAGAGTACTTACCCAAAGATAATGTGAACACCTGTTTTAAAGTCTATTGCATGGTTTGAAGTAAATAGTATGTAGAGGGAAAAATCATAAAGTTCAAATAAGCAAGCACATGGTCTTCAATGATATTGAATGATATTGAAGGATTTCTTCTGAGAATCGATACCTAAAAGATTCGTGGCATGTCAATTTAACAAGAGGAAGCACAAGCCTATGGGGAAAGTAGAAAGAATCAAATTGACATAAGAAAAAAGGAGGAGGGGTTCTCCAAGCAGAATGAGTTGAATATTTTTTAAAAAATCAAATAAAAGCAAAAGGGTAGGATTTTATAAAGTATTCTTAAGTCCCTTGTCTTAATAACTTCTCCTTCCTCTCCCAGGAGGCCTGCATCTGTGACGGTAATATTAAATGTCAAGTGTTGCATCAAACAGTGATGCCCTTTCATTGCTCTCATCACCTATTTATGCTAAACATACAGAAGGCTTCTCTGATTAGAAGTCATTGACAGAAAAACTCAGCATGGTTTCTTTTGAACAGTCATAAATAGTTGAAGACTTGCGGTATGCATAACATTAGAATTCCTAATAATTTTCCAGCAGAGAAAATATCATTTTGTATAATTTAAAAATATATTCGGCCATGGGTTTAAATACACCATACATTCAAATCTTGAGCATCAGGCTAAAGTCTCTTTTATTTAACATTCAACTTAATGTTTAAAACTATTGGATCAGATTCTTACAAGAAGACACAGATGTCCTGTTTGGTTCTTATCTTTGGAGATTATATTACTTTGATGTTACTGAGAAAGAAGCATGGCATCAGAACACTTCACAACTGGAAGGGCCTTAGATGTTTGCTTTGCCTAAGTCACTGGCAGAACCATTTCTAGCACTAAGTCTCCAACTCTGTTGCCCACAGAACACCACTACTCTGTGTCCAAGGACACTTAATTTTAATACAAATATTTTTCAGTGGAGACACAGGCTATCATTTATTTATTATTTTCTTAGTAAACACAAGGATTTGAGTCCTTCTGGCTCTTCCTTTCACCAGCTCTGTAAGTTTAATCAAGTTACTAGGCTTCTCTGGACTTCAGTTTTTTATTTGTTAAATGATATTAGGTAATTTCTCAGGTTTCTCCGCACACTCGGATTATCTTTATATGCTATGCTTTCCACTACTGAACATGTTACATTTAGTATCAGAGAAGGATTTATTGGACATTTTTCTATGAGTCCATCTTTCTATGAATGGAGTCTTCATAGATCATAGAGCTGGTTAAAATATCAAAAATCAGAAAAGGCCCATAGTGTTTGACTCTCCTGGACAAAAACTGAACTTCTATGGATGTTCACTATTTTCTTGGACAATTATGGAAACCTCTTCTTGATATTTGCTAACTTGGAACTAGCTTTTTCTCTCCTGCCCAGGAGCATAGGGTTCTTTCCTTTATGTGAATTTCACAGAGCCCCTCCTTCCCAGTTGACATCAAGAAAGTGGGAGTGGGGTGGATTTAGACTGAGCTCACTATAGAGGAAAGTTGGTAAATCTAATGGATTAAGGAATTGGGTTGAGGTAGTCTCCAGCCTCTGGTGGATATGAACTTCCCTTCTCATTCTCTGCCATCTATTTTCTGTTTGGGATAGTCATATTTCAGATTCTGAGACTCTACTTTTTTCCCCCTACAACATGTGCAGGTGCTTCCAGAAAAGGAAATGCCATGATTCTTGTCCTTGAGAAACACACATCTAGATTGTGCTAACACATAGATAAATACACTGTTGTGGTTTAGCTCTATTAAACGTTGTAATATCTAGACAAAAGGACATGAGCAACATCTGTAATACTGTGCAGGTGGGGATCTCCCCATAAGCCACTGAGTTCTGATATTTAGTAAGGGCAGAGGCAGGGAGAAGGAAGTGATTTTTTAGGAAAAGATAGTGTTGGAAAAGTGATTCCTGAGTTGAACAAGTACTATCAAAACATTTGTAGCAGTATTTGATTTCTTCACTTTTTAAAGATAAGAACAAGGTTAAGGAAATAAGATAATTTGTCCAAAGTCATATAATTAGTGCGTAGCAGTAGATTGCAATATTTAAATTCATTTCCATATAATTTCATAAGATATTATTTTCCTATTTCTTATCCAAATCCCTTAGTGCCACATATATTTTGGGTATCAGAATTTAGAAGACAATAGAGTGCAAATATCATGTACTATATACAGTCCTAGCAAGGTCTGGGGCTCCCTGTAATCAAACAGATTCATATTTTGGCAGAAAAAACAATAATGTTCACCTAACATGAGATAAATAAAGTCTATAAATAGCCTCACACCAGTTCAGGTCAGGTTTTGCAGCCAAATGATTCAGGTCATTTCAGCTTTGCTGCTGAAAGACTTTGGAGCTTTAGGACTTTTTGAATTTCAGTATTTTCGATTTAAGAATTGTGCTCTTGATCATCAGCCTGCCTGAGTCTATTCAAGGAGCTTTGAGTGGGCTCTGGACCAAAGCTGAGTTTTCTGACTGAGGAAGCTGTCTCTAACCCAGGCCTCCATGCAGCCCTATCTGGACTGGTGAGTTTCAAGACCTGCAGCTCTCACTCTGAGGGACATAAGGCCCAGGGGCTTTTCCCTGAACAGCCAGAGCTGAAGGTCTTTGAAACCACGCAGTGCTCCATGGAAAGGGAGCCTCTGGCGGCCATGTTCTTGCTGTGCCTTTAACATGCTTTGTGTCCAGAGTTTACAGAAGGAACTTTTCAGTGATATCACATTTTCTATTATATTTGAGAGGTCACTGAAAAATACTGAACTTAAATCTGTATAAATTCACATTGCAGCCAAATTCAATGAAGCATACCTAATTTGAAAAGTGATGGATATCTATAGTTAATGAGCTAAAGCTGTATTATGCTAAGGTTATTTGAAAACAGAGTGAGATTGGAAGTGAAAGTGACAGTGTTTTTTCTTTTCTGTAGGCCAGGCTTCTGGGACAGGAAAAAGCTATTATGTACCCAAAATATTTTAAAAACTGTATGGTATAATCACTTTTAAAAAATACACAATTTGAAATATAACTAGCTGATAGCCCTTTTTTGTTCTATATCTCCAATTGTTTCTACATCTTAACATGGTATAAACATTAATACTTTCTAAATTATGATTATACATGAAGTTAATGTTATGAGGCCATTAAGAATTCATGCCATGGCAGTAATCTGAAATACAGAGGTACATTATGTTGTACCCAAAATAAATTTGACCTTGGTGCTTCCAATACATTAATCACTTTCTTCTGGGCACAAAAGCAGAGCACTCACTGGATATGAATAATGTATGCAAAATTTTTAGACCAATTTTCAGCTCTTTAGTCTTTGTATAAACACAAAATGAGGTTAAATTCAGATTCTCATTCTGTTTCAAGTGCCCACATTTAAGATATTTATAATTTAATAGTCTGAAACATTTTTCATAAGTATTAACTAAATACCTGCTACAATAAATGTATGGCCATATGGATTAAAACAGTATTCTATACCTGCGTTGCCTTCTCTTAGCTCTATAATCAAATTAGATGGATCAATTTAGGTGATAAGAACTGATACGTGAAACTCCAACAGAGCACAAAGGATAAAGCAGCACATAGGATGAATCTATACCATGATAGGTGAGAGCAAATTCATGTAAATGAGAATAATCAAAGACATAGCTGATGATAGAGTTAATCTAATCATGACGTTTTAAAATCAAGTTAAGTCTTTTCCATGAACTTTATGACTGAAGAGTATATACTAAGATTTAATTCTATCTTCTGGCTGGATAAAGACCAGTATCTCAGGTTCTCTAACTTAAGAACTAGAACATGAGATACTGGTCTTCGTTGCATTCTAAGGCTTAAGAGCATAACTTGAACTTAATTTAACTTTGATGTGCTCAAGATTGCTGGATTAATTTTGCTTAATAAACATAAACATTATCAATGATCATTCTTAAAATATCTTAGTATGTTGTAATAGTATCATACACAGCAGCTTCATCATGTGCTTCAAATTCCTTGTAGAATGAAATAATGGGAAGTGAATATAAGTATATGAATAAAAATAGAAAAGCTAAATCAGTTTCTGTGAAGGAGAAAGGATGCTTCTATATTTGTTTTTCATTTAGAGAAATAACATTCGACACATCAATTCAGTTGTTATTGGGTGTTACTTTTCCTACCAAAGAAAAGTTTGATTATATAGAAATCTTCAAAAGATGTTTACACATAAATTATATTTTCCTTCCTGCTACCAAGATATCTATTTTCAAATTCTACTTTAAGGCTCTTTTTGACTGCATCTTCACTCTTTATGAGAATTATTTCTGTTAAAATAAAATCAGCAAAAGATAAATCTTCAATCATACATAAATAAGTGACTAAAGTTTATATTTTGCATAAAAATTAGAGCCTAGAGCTAGTTAAGAACTGTTTTATAATTAGGCAATGTTTCAGTTTGCTCAGATACATTTTCTCCTGAAGGAATATGTGGGTCTACTCTCTCAGGATGGTTTTAGTATCATGCTGGTACCTATTATTTATATACATCTAAGTAGAAGATTTTTTTTTAATAATTGTGGAATGAGGGTGGCATGTCTCAGTGTTGTTTTCAGTTTGGGGCTACTCATCATGATTATTATCTTATATATTAAATTTCACATAGTCAATAAAACATGGATATTTCCTAATTTAGTCAAAAAATAAAAAATAATACAGTGGATGATATGGATTCTAGTGGACACACTATACTTTCTTGAAACCACATAGTAGTGGTGATTTATTATGTATTTTATTGATGTCATCAGCAGATGAAACAAAATCACAGTCCTTTCTGTGAGATGATATACCATGCAGATTGGGAAAAGTAATCCAGCTGCAGAGGCTGACAATCAAGAGCAATTAGTAAATGGTTGTTTTAAATAAAGACTATGTCGAGTACTTTCAACATGTGCATTTATTGCTAAGTCTTGCTTTAAAAAGGGCCTTCTTCTCTGAGGCTTTAGCCATTCAGTAACCAGGACCAGAATTGTGACCATGGATTCATAAGTAGATCACCAGTTTCCAGGGGAAAGCCCTTATAAATTGAACATATTTACATGACACTACACATGACACAAAGTCACTTTTTTGTTTTTTGAGACATTGTCTTGAATCTCACTCTGGCACCCAGGCTGGAGTGTAGTGGCAAGATCTTGGCTCACTGCAGCCTCCACTTTCTGGGTTCAAATGATTCTCCTGCCTCAGCCTCCCAAGTAGCTGGGATTACAGGTGTGCACCACCACATCCAGTTAATTTTTGTATGTTTTGTAGACGGAGTCTCACTATGTTGTCCAGGCTGGTCTTGAACTCCTGGGCTCATGTGATCCACCTGCCTCAGCCTCCCAAAGTGCTGGGATTACAGGCGTGAGCTGGCACTCCTGACCCGAAGTCACATATTTATCAGCTCCTAAGACCTACTATAGAGTTGGAATATTGCAATAAAATAAGAGATCTTCTGTATATTATATAAGCCTTGTTCAGAATGTTCATTTGGGAACATAGGTTATCTTTGTCTAGACTTGACTCCCCAGTATGGTGTGAGAGTAAAATCTTGTAACTTTATATTAAAAAATATGAAAGGAAGAGGGAAACCACTTTCTCTGGGTAGTTTATTTTCTCTTGCACACCATTATAATCAGAAGGTTTTAATAACATGTATCCAATATTTTGTTATATCAGTCTAAGATTGTTTCATGCATTAATTTTCACAATAAATGGATTATACTCAACTATGGAACAAAGCCGATCCAGTCACTAAGTTGGGGGTTTCTTTTGTAGGAGTGTAATGTTAACCCTTGTAACCTTCCTTTTTCTCTGCTTCCATTGCTGACAGATCCCTTTTGCAGGTATTCCTTCAGGAGTAACATTATTTCATCTATTAGTAAGATTTTGAGAGTCCTCATAACATTCCCTATAGACCAGTAACAGAACTTAGAAGTCACCTCCAATGAACTAATGAACTAGGAGCTTAATGATATTAGAAAAGAGATCACATTATAAAAAACAAGATAACAGATACTTTAGATTCAGGCCTGTAGTTGAGACCTGAATTCAAGAATTTACAAGGGTAAACAACTGTTAAGCATTTGCCAGGGTGGGCCATACACAGTTCTGCAGAGAGACAGTCTTTATTTAATGTAAGCTTTACAATCAACAGTGCTTTAAGAAACCACTGTTGGCCAGGCGAGATGGCTTATGCCTATGATCTAAGCCCTTTGAGAGGCCAAGGCAGGGGGATACCTAGAGGCCTACTGTTTGAGACCAGCCTGGGTAACATAGTGAGATCCCATCTATACAAAAAATTTAAAAAAATGCCAGGTGTCATGTTGTGTACCCATAGTCTTAGCCACTCAGGAGGCAGAGACAGAAGGATCACTTGAGCCTAGAAATTTAAGGCTGCAGTGAGCTATGATCTCACCACTGCACTGCAGTCTGGGCAACGGAGGAAGACCCTGTGTAAAATTAAAAAAATCATTGTCAATGGTCAATTAGAAAGAGATGTGGGGTTGACGAAGTTCATAGTAGTATTTCCTGGATTATTAAATTGAGAAAAATGGGTCTGGCAATAGGGGACTGATGTTGTGGCTCACACCTGTAATTCCAGCACTTTGGAAGGCTGAGACAGGAGGATCGCTTAAGCTCAGGAGTTCAAGACCACCCTGGGCAACATAGTGAGACTCTGTCCCTACTGAAAGGAAATTTAAAAATGATGTCAAATGAAATGTCTTCCAGGGACTCAGTTATGACAATCATGCCATTGGTAGTTATATCCCAGAATTTGGTCACATTTCCTATTTTAATTGCCCAAAACAGATCCTCATACTATACAAAAAACATTCCATGCTCATGGTTAGGAAGAATTAATTTCATGAAAATGGCCATACTGCCAAAGTAATCTATAGATTCAACGCTATCCCCATCAACCTACCAATGACCTTCTTCACAGAACTGGGAAAAACCACTTTAAACTTCATATGGAATCACAAGAGAGCCTGCAAAGCTAAGACAATCCTAAGCAAAAAGAACAAAACTGGAGTCATCACACTGCTGGACTTCAAACTAAACTACAAGGCTACAGTAATCAAAACAGCATGGTACCAGTACCAAAACAGAGACGTAGACCAATGGAGCAGAACAGAGACCCCAGAAGAAACACCACGCATCTACAACCATCTGATCTTTGACAAACCCAGCAAAAACAAGCAATGGGGAGAGGAGTCCCTATTTAATAAATGGTGTTGGAAAAACTGGCTAGCCATGTGCAGAAAGCAGAAACTGGACCCCTACCTGTCACCTTACAATAAAATTAACTCCAGATGGATTAAAGATTTAAACATAAAACCTAACACCATAAAAACACTAGAAGAAAACATAAGCAAAACCATTCAGGACATAGGCAGAGGCAAGGATTTCATGACTAAAACACCAAAAGCAACGGCAATAAAAGCCAAGATAGACAAATGGGATCTAATTAAAATTCAGAGCTTCTGTACAGCAAAAGAAACCATCATTAGAGCAAATTGGCAACCAACAGAATGGGAAAAAATTTTTGCAATCTACCCATCTGACAAAGGACTAATATCCAGTATCTCCAAAGAACTAAAACAGATATACAAGAAAAAAACAACCCCATTCAAAAGTGGGCAAAGGATATGATCAGACACTTTTCAAAAGAAGACATATATGAGGCCAACAAACGTGAAAAAATGCTCATCATCACTGATTGTTAGAGAAATGCAAATCAAAATCACACTGAGATATCATCTCATGCCTGTTAGAATGGCGATCATCAAAAAATCTGGAGACATGCTGGAGAGAGTGTGGAGAAATAGGAAGACTCTTACACAGATGGTGGGAGTGTAAATTAGTTCAACCATTGTGGAAGACAGTGTGGTGACTTCTTAAGGATCTAGAAGTAGAAATTCCATTTGACCCAGCAATACCATTACTGGGTATATACCCAAAGAACTATAAGTCTTTCTACTATAAAGACACATGCACATGTATGTTCATTGCAACCCTGTGTACAATAGCAAAAACCTGGAACCAACCCAAATGCTCATCAATGATAGACTGGACAAAGAAAATGTGGCACATATACACCATGGAATACTACGCAGCCATAAAAAACGATGAGTTCATGTGCTTTGTAGGGACTTGGATGAATCTGCAAAACATCATTCTCAGCAAACTGACACAAGAACAGAAAGCCAAACACCATATGTTCTCACTCATAGGTGGTTGTTGAACAACGAGAATATGTGGACTCAGGGAGAGGAGCATCACACACTGGGGGCAGTTGAGGGTGGTAGGGGATAGACAGTGGGGGGTAGGGAGTGAGGAGAGGGATAACATGGGGAGAAATGCCAGATATAGTATGCACCTAAATTAAAATAAATTTTTTAAAAAAGATTATAGTATGATCTAAATTACTTATGATTATAGTATTTCTGAATTATATAGATGATGATGGTAATGATTTTGCTTCCCATTATCCCTATCAGTATAGCAACTAGCAGGGAGGTTGTCATTTATACCCAAACGTAAATTATATATATATATATATATATATATATTCATTCAATACTTCTAAAACACAAACTATATTCCCTCTTTTCCCACACAAAAAATCCCCACACTCAATGATATTACATGATAGTGGGAAAGGACATATAAATAAATATAGAAAGAAGTATACAATATGTCAGATGGTGATAAGTTCTATGAAGAAAAGTAAATAAGATAAGGGAGGGAGAGAATACCTAGGCAAGCTAGAGAAGGGGTTTCTATTTTATATAAAGCGGTCAAGAAAGCTAATATGGTGAAATTTCTATCTTAGAAATAGCAGAGACAAGAGAGAGTGATCCCTGTAGCTGTCTGGGGTAAGAGCACTTCAAGGAGCAGGAACAAGAAGAGCCAAAGTACTGAGATGGGGCCTGTTTGTAGTGCTCCATGCAAAACACCCAGTGTGGTGACTGGCAATGGGGAGGAGGGGAGAATAAGAGTTCAGAGAGAGTATAGAAAGCCAGATTGTTGGCCACCTTAAGGATTTATGAAATTATTTAAAATAATTTGGGAAATCACTGGAGAATCTGGGCAAAGGAGTGACCGGATCTAACTTTTATTCTAAAAAGATCAGTTGGCTATTTGTAGAAATCCTACTGGCTAACATCCTATTGAATCGTAAAAGACCTAATGCTGTTCCTCTAAGGTGAAGAACAAAGAAAGGGTCTCTGTGCTAACTACTTCTATCCAACATTGCACCGAAAGGCCTAATCAGGGAAATACAATTAGAAAAGGCAATTCAGCATTCAAAGTTGGAAAGAATTCAAAATTATTTATTATTAGATGACTTTCTTTTTAAAATGTAGAAAATCCTAAGGAATCTGCAAAACAACTAATATAACTAGTTGAATTTAACAAAGCTGTAATTTTCCAGGTCCATATAGGTAAACAAATTATATTTCTATATACTAGCAAAACAATTGGAAAATGAAATAAAAATTACAATTCATAATAACAAAGAACCACAAAATATCCAAGGATAAACTTAATTACAGATTTCCAAAACCTATACACAGAAACAAAACACTGTTGTGTAAAATTGAAGAGGACTTAAATAAGTTGGAGAGTTATATCACATTCATGGATTAGAAGACATACTATTAAGATGGCAAGTCTCCATGAAATAACAGCCAGCTTAACAGTGAAATGAAACTTGACCTAGGGGAAATAATTTCTGACTTGGGAAGCCAAAGTGCTAGGGGAGATTTCTCTGAGATTTACAGATACATGTGCGACTAGCACTTAGTGAAAGTTTTTTTTTTTTTTTTTTTTTTTTTGGAAAAAACGAAAAGCTTACAATTGTTTATAAAACCCCTTTTTCTTTCTGAGACAGTCTTGCTCTGTCGCCAGGTGCCAGGCTGGAGTGCAGTGGCTTCATCTTGGCTCACTGCAACCTCCACCTCCCAGGTTCAAGCAATTCTCCTGCCTTAGCCTCCTGAGTAACTGGGGCTACAGGTGCACGCCACCACGCCCAGCTAATTTTTATATTTTTTAGTAACGACGGACTTTCACCATGTTGGCCAGGATGGTCTTGATCTCTTGACTTCATGATCTGCCCGCCTCAGTCTCCCACCAAGTCTGGTCTCTTTTTTTTTTTTTTAAGCAAACATGTAATATTAACCTTCATTACAAAGGTCAGTGCCTTGGAAAAGCTTATATTGAAAGCAATCAGCACAACTTGAAGTAAAAAAAAAAAATCTCCCCTATTCAAGCCAGAGTTTAGAGTATCCCACATTTAAAAAGTCGATTTATTACCTTCTCTGGATTATGGTTTTATTAATTTGTGGTGTATTCCATCCAAATCTGCTACTTGCTTAAAAGTCTGAGATTCTCAGGCCAATATTTTATGTGAGTAATAGTCAGGTTTTATATATGGCCCTCCACACCTAGTAAATCAGGAACAGTAGTAGATAATTTGTGGCATATGTAGATATTCAGAATCTTTATACTTCTGTGGGATGAGCGTGATTAATGAGTAATCCTAGGCCAGGGAGTTAGAAATTGCCAACGCGTGGTTATGTTTTGCCTGCTCCTCATTCCTTTCCTGCCTCCTTCTTGTTTTACATTTATATTTTCATCTTCTAGTGCCACTTTCAGATGGGCTAGATGAATACACTTGCCATGAAAGACAAAAAGATATTTTTAAAACTGTGCTGACAACATGACCTTCCTAGTTAATTATTGCTGAAAAAGGACATCTGATTCCTCTTTTCTAAAACAGAAGGTTTTTTTTTTTGGTACTGACTCTTTAATTTTCAACTGGGCAATGAATAACAATCCCATATAAACATGACTAATTACTCTGTTAGCTATCTGGCTAATAGTTTATCCTGGAAGGAATACAGGGGGAAAAAAAACTGGTGTTTAAAGCTAAGGATCTGAGGTTACTTTATTTGGAGTTTATTCTGCCAAGGCTGAATTCTGGTTTTATCCGCCTTCAAAGTTTTACAGACTAAAACTATTTTGACCATGCTCTTTAGAAGAGAACTTTTAAACTTCGCCCATTCATTTATCTTAGTCCTGGAGGAGATTGGGAATAGTTTTCTGTGAAGAATCTTGGCTCTGCCAGAGGGTGTTCCCTCTGCTGAGAGCAAAGGCAGTTTAAGTTGGGTGTTTGATTCATATCATTTTTCTTTTTCAAGGAACCGACACCCACTCAAATGAGCTCATATGGAAATGGGGTTATAGGGGTCGTAGTCATCTGCCAGAGCCATAACAAAGTACCACTAACTGAATGGCTTAAACAACAAAAATTTTTATCTCACAGTTCTGGAGGCTTCACGTCCGAGGTCCAGGTGTCAACAGGGTTGCTTCCGTCTGAAGACAGTGAAGTATCTGTTCCACGCCTTTCCCCTAGCTTCTGATGGTTTCCGGCAATCTCCGGTTTTCCTTGGTTTGCTGATGCATCATCTTCATCTCTGCCCTCATCATCCCAGAGTGTTCTCACTGTGTATACCTATTCCTTAATTTTTAACTAGGCAAGGACTGGAAATCCCATATGAAAATGAATGGTTACTCCGTGACTATTTGGCTAATAGTTTATCCTCGCCAAACTTCCCCCTTTTAAAAGCACAACAATATCTTGGATTAGGGGCCCACCCTACTCCAGTAGGAACTCATCTTAACTAATTACACCTGCAATTTCTCTATCTCCAAGTAAGTTCCTGTTTTAAGGCCCTGGAGGTTAAGACTTCAACATATGAATTTTAAGGGGATACAATTCAACTCATAGCAGGGGTTTTCCCAGAACTCTCTTACACGGTGTGCAGCAGGACCTCACAGAAACTGGAAATCTGTCTGGCAGCACTGGAACGTCTGTCTCTTTGTCTCAAGGGTCACGTGGTGCCTCTCCTCTCTGCTTCTTTCTGCATTTGGGTTCTGTTTTCTTCTCTCCAAATCTGATTCCTTTGCAAGATTTTTGGTTTTCGCTCTTCTGTAACTTTGATTTGGTGCTGACCCTGGTTTCTGGAGGCTCACCTCCTAAAAACTGACTGGGGTCTCTGGCTTTTAATTAAAATTCTTTAGAGAGACATGATGACTGCTTCAGCCCAGCTTGTGGATTGCCTGAATCAGGAGCACCTGGGGTTCAATCAACTGGGGGTGGAGGTGGGGGTGCAGAAGTATTGCAAGTGGAAGATTTTCAACTCCAGTTGAAGTTAAATACCTTGAGAAGTTTCTGGGGGTGGAGCACGGAAAAAGAAATGAGGTAGTGATTTAAAAGAGCCACAAATTATTTGACTCTCCTTCCACTGAAAGGTGAAATTTTATGTTAATATGAGTATAATATGCTAATTTGAGAATTAGAGAGCAAAATAGCATTAAATAGGCAAGGATTTTATTAGAGGCCATGCCTATGTGATTGGAAACAGAAGCCAGGGAAGTCTGGGGGAGTCAGCAGACAGCAGGGTGAGTCCAACTCAGCACGGGAAAGAGAAAAGGAAGGGTGGGAGCATCACAGATTGTTGTGTATCTAAGGAAGGTTCAGCAAAGCTGTTGGGGAGTCCTTGGGCCACAGGAGTCCTATTTCTTCCAGGAATGGGTCTTCCTTATCATCTGCACAATTCTCAATCCCTGGTGGAGAGATGAGGACTTTGAAGTGTAGTAGCTGGGTCCCTCAGTTAAATACATACCCAGCAATAGGGGGTCTGCAAGCCATTTTTTCCCCTCCATTTGAATCTGAGAGAGGTCTGTGACTGCTCTGACCAACAGAGTATGGCAGAAGTAACCAGGTGACAGTTTCCTAGCCAAGGCCTTAGGAAAACAGCAGCTTCCAATTCCTGTCTCTGAGATCACTCTCTGAGATCTCTGAGTCGTGGTGGAAGACTTATGATGACCCTGAGACTTCCACGCTAGAGAAGCTATGTGCAGGTGTTTTGGCTGCCAGTCCTCATTAAGGAATTGTAAGAATCACCTACTGGGCCCCAGTCAGAGTCCTCATGTAGAGAATCATGAAGTATGGTAAATTGGTTATTTTTCTGAAGCGTCTAAGATGTGAAGATAATTTGTTACATTGCAGTAGCTAACCAGAACAGTTAAGTGTCTTGCCTATGTTATATGGTATGAGATAAATTCCATCAAAGGTGAGAGCTTCCACATAGTTGGACCCTCCTAGAGAAGCAAACAGAAGGGTGAAAACTGGAAGCAGCCTGTTGAGGCGAGGAAAGAGAGGGGTAATAGGAAAAGAGCCTGTCGCTTTTCCCACTTGCAGTGGACTCTTTCTGTTTTTATTGTCTCAGCTATTACTTTTGTCAGCCATTACAAAAACACCTCATGAGGGGAAAAAATATTCAAGTGGAAAAGTATTTGTATTAAGATAATAAAAAAAAAGTCATTGTTAGAAACCCATAATATTAAAAATGGTTGTGAGTACGTATTACAACCAAAAGTTAAGAAAAAAGAATTCTTTGCAATAATAAAATAATTATAAATAATTAGAATTTTTAGGAAAGTTAAAAATAAAAAGCAAGCTAATATTAGAAAGTTAAAATGTAAAAGCACTACAACAGAGGGATGAATAGTTGTGAAGAAAAACTTGGGTAAGAAAAAAATTAAAATATAAAAAGTATTTTATTAAGAATTATAAAACAAATATAACTTTTAAAAGTCAAGAGATTTAAAGAAAGTGGAAATGAGTCCTGTATGCATAGAAAATTTCATTATCAAATGAGGGCAAATCAGCACAAGCCAGGATAATATAATACCTGAGAATATGCCACTTTTTATTTAATTTTATTAACTTATGTTTTTTTGAATGTCTGCTGCTTTTTAGACCCATCAAATAAAATAAAGTCTAAAAAATAGACGAAGGTGAAAAAATTATAATTTTAATGAAACATACTGCTTCAGGTGGGTGGTAAATATTTGGTAGAGGGCTCCAGCTTGGAAACGGATTCTTGTGGCTACCAGTGCCATCCCAGCATGTGATGAGATCCAGAGCCCTCATGCAGAGAGTAGACAACACCTAAGAGTAGTTGTGCACTCTCTCCTCACCTATGCCCTCCACTGTGGGCACACCTGTGAGGCCAGGGGATCTGCCAGTTACAAGACTTGGGCAGTATGAACCTGAATTGAGCTTAGTGCCCAGAATAGCTTAGATACTTTGCAGAAACCCACAGTTTGATTATATGTTAACAAATTGCCTCTATATTTTCATTTCTAATCAAACATACCATTTGTAGCCAGGCTCAAAAACAAATATATAATTATCACTTTGAGGCATTTATAAATCTGGTATAATGTGTTCACCATTGTTATCTTTTTAGGGAAAAAGATGTGCTACAACTTTTTGCCTGTTCTTTTTATTATGCTCCACCTACCAATTTTTCAATTTTTATTAGGCAGCCAGGGAGTAGTCATTCAAGACCAGTCTCTGTCATGTACTACTTATTGATCATACACAAACGACTTGACCTCTTTTATCCTCAATTTCCTTGTCTGTGGAGTGGGGATTCGAATAGTATTTATCTCATAAGATTGGTGATTAAGCAGAAAAGGCAACTGGAGCCCTTTCCATAATAACTGCCTTATACTAAGCAATAAATGCTATCTATTTTTACCATTAATGTGTTATTTATAACAACCATAGATATTGACACCTTCTGTTTAATATACCCAGTCAGAAATACAACATATTGTTAAACTATTCATGTCTTTTCTGTTATGCTATTAAAAAATTCAAAACCTAATGACCTAACTTGTTAGTATTCTAGCAATTAAATATGTTGACCTATATTATCAGTGAAATTAATTCTGCTTCTCAATTATTCTAGTTAGGAATCATTTTATAAAGAGATGCAATTAAATTTGGTGGATTCATCTTACAGTTTGGACCTCAGTGGCTTATTGTCTTTAATAATAACTTCATTATTATTATTTTTTTGCTTCTGGCTTTCCAGATACATATTCATGCCATCTGCAAATATGATTCATTTATATTTTCATTTTTATGTTTGTGTGCCTATTTCTCTTTTTGCTTGAATAATATTTCTAATGATATTAAAATACAAATTTCCAGGATTATTAACATGTTAAGTAGAAATACTAAAAGGGAGCATTTGTTGTCTTTTTTTTTTAAGAGAATGACTTCAATGAATCTGTATTAAATATATTAACATGTAACTTGAAATAGATATACTCTTTGAGGTGAGTTAAGAAATTCTCAGTGACTCTTGTTTTAGACTTAAGACTTGGAACAGATACTGGATTTTGTCAAATGCACTCTTGAGAAGATTTTAGCATTTTCTCCCCTTGTTAATATGATGAGTCATGTTGATTATTTTCTTTGTGCTACATCAGTTTGAAATCCCAGAGTAAATCACTGGTAGTTTTTATAATATTTGAATACTTTTTATAATAATTGAATATTCAAGTATTGCAAAAAATATACAATTTATAATTGAGATTGGCCTAAAACTTTGTTGATATTTCTCTTTTAGGTTTTGCAATCAAAAAAGGTTTTGCCTCATAGAAAAATTCAGGCTACTTTTTCATTTAAACAAATTTTGGACAGTTTTTATATATGTATTATTTTAAAAAGTTTTACAAAGTTTTGCAATGCATTTATGACACGAGAATACTCATTATGTAGTAACTTTTTATATTTTTGTCTTATGCTTTTTATTAATGTGGGTCTTTTCTGTTATATGTTTGAAATATACATAAATATATATGTGGCAACTAGTTATCAATGCTGCTTGGTTCTCCAGTTTAAATCAATGGTATAGTGAGAATACCAATGCACAGAATTGGATTGGAAAGTCAGCCCCATATGAATCAGAGATCTTACCTTATATTATCCAAATGAAGTCAGGGAACAGGTACTCAATAGGTTCAGATGCAGTGAGAACTTTCCATGTTGGCTATGTTCCTCTGGCTCAGGATAGGCTGGTTTGCATGTGAGGTTATGGGAGTATCTCTCCAGGGGAATTGAATAGTCCACAAGGCATTCTCGAAGGGGTCATGCCCCATAGATCCTGGATTCTTTTTACTATAGGTAATCTGTAGCCAGAGACTTCCTGTTAAAAGGCAATTCAGAAATAAGTTCTCTTCCTAACACATTTCTGTAGCATATTTACCCAGAGGTCCAGTTGATAAGGAGAAAGTCATCTGCCTTCTGCCTGGGGTTGGGTTATGAGAACTTACTACTCCATGACAACAGTGAATGAATTGAAGGCCATCTGCTTCAGTGGTTAATTAGTTTTGCTAGTAATCAATTTTTACTTTGTTTTGTCTTCCCTTTCCTAAGCAAGTTTGTTTTTGCTGTTTGTTTTATTATTTCTTTTTTCCAACTTTATTTGGCTTGTTTCTTTCCCAAGTCTTAGGATGGTGTTAGTTAGTACATATATTAGAAAAGTGTATTTGTTTTTAGATATTACTTTGGCAATATCTTATGCATTTTCATATGTTTTACCCATATTTTTATCATTCAAATATTTTGATATCTTATTTAAATAAGATTGGAAGTAGTATTTTTAATTTTTAAATTATTAGATAACTTTCATTTTGTCTAATATTGCTATGAATGCTGTGAATGTAGCATATCAAGTTCTGCTTTTTGATATCTTCTATGCAAATGCTTGAGTTTCAAATATCATGAATTTATGGTGTCTGTAAACATTTACCAAACACCTAAAATGAAGTATCACTGGAATGGAAGAAGTATCTCGAAATCCTCTTTCCTCTCATTTCTTAAAGATTTTGTGATCATGTTTTCTTGTGCTGGCATCACTATATTATCCTCTCTACTAAATTATTCTAATTAGCATACTGCATTATCTCTCATATTAAGTGGGATGGGAAAATTCGGGGTCATTCAGTATGTTACCTAATCCCCCAAACCTGTGGATCTATTATCTTAACATGGCAAAAGGGTCTTTAAAGATATGGTTTAGTCGAAGATCTTAAGACGAAGAGATTATCCTGGATTATTCTGGTGGGCCCAGTGCAATCACAGGGGTCCTTCTAAGAGGAAGGCAGGAGATTCAGAGTCAGAGAAGAAACTGTGATGAGAGAAGCAGAGACTTTGGTGTGAAGAGAGGCCATGAACCAAGGAATGCAGGTGACTTCTACATTGATTTTATATCCTCCAACTTTACTGAATTTGATCAGTTCCAACAAGTTTTTTTGTGTGTGGAATTTTCAGTTTTTTTCAAGTGTAAGATCATATCGTCTGCAAACAAGGCTAATTTGACTTCTTCTTTTCCAATCTGGATGCCTGTATTTATTTCTCTTGTCTGATTGCTCTAGCTAGGAATTCCAGTACTACATTAAATAACAGTGGTGAAAGTGGGCATCCTTGTCATGTTCCCAATATTAGAGGAAAGGATTTCAGTTTTTCCTATTCAGTATGATACTAGCTATGAGACTGTTGTATATGCCTTTTATTATGTTGAGGTATGTTCCTTCTATACTCAGTGTTTTGAGGGTTTTTATTATAAAGAGATGTTGAATTTTATCAAATGCTTTTTCAGCATCAACTAAAATGATCATATGGATTTTGTCTTTGATTCTATTGATATGATTTATTGCATTAATTGATTTGCATGTATTGAACCATCCTTGAATCCTCGGGATAAATCCCACTTGGTCATGATGAATGAATGGTCTCTTAAGTGTGTTCTTGAATCCAGTTTGCTAGTATTTTGTCAAGGATTTTCGCATCAATATTTATTAGGGATATTGGTCTGTAGTTTTTTCTTTTTTTGATATGTCATTGTCTGGTTTTGATATCAGAGTAATACTGGCCTCATAGAATGAGTTTGGAAGTGCTCACTCCTCTTCTATTTTTTGAAATAGTGTGAGTAGGGTTGGTATAAAGTCTTCTTTAAATGTTTGGTAGAATTCAGCAGTGAAGCAGTTGGGTCTCTTGCTTTTCTTTAGCAGAAGACATTTTATTACAGCTTTGATCTCATTACTTGTTATTGATCTGTTCAGGTTTTGGACTTCTTCATGGCTCAGTCTTGGTAGATTGTATGTTTCTAAGGACTTATCCATTTCTTCTAGATTTTCCAGTTTATCGGCATATAGCTGCTTATAGTAGCACCTAATTATCCTTTGAATTTCTGCAGTATCAGTTGTAATGTTCCCCTTTTCAACTCTAGTTTTATTCATTTGAGTCTTTTCTCTTTTTTCTTAGTGAGTTTGGCTAAAAGTTTGTCAATTTTATCTTTTCAAAAACACATCTTTTTGTTTCATTGATCTTCTGTATTGTTTCCTTCATTTCAATTTTATTTATTTTTACTTTCATCTTTATGACTTCCTTTCTTCTACTAATTTTGGGTTTGGCTTTCTCTTGCTTTTCTAGCTCTATATGATGAACTATTAGGTTGGTTACTTGAAGTTTTTCTCCTTTTCTTGATGTGGGTGCTTATAGCTATAAAATTCCTTCACAGCACTGCTTTTGCTGTATCCCATAGGTTTTGTTATGTTGTGTTTCCACTATTATTTGTTTCAGGAAATTTTTAAATTTTCTTCTTAATTTCTTCATGGATTCATTGATCATTTTGAAGTATATTAATTAACTTCCATGAGTTTGTACAGTTTCCAAAATTTCTCTTCTTAATGATTTCTAATTATATTCTATTGTGGTCAGCAAAGATACTTAATATTAGGCTGAGCGTAGTGGCTCACACGTGTAATCCCAGCACTTTGGGAGGCTGAGGAAGGTGGATCACTTGAGCCTAGGAGATTGAGACCAACCTGGGCAACATGGAACAGGGCCCGTGACACAGCCTCACGAGGCCCCAATGACATATGCCAAGGTGGTTGTGATACAGCTTGAGTTTATACATTTTGGGGAGATGTAAGACATCAATTAATATGTGTAATATGTACACTGGTTCAGTCCAGTAAGGCTAGACAACTTGAAATGAAGGCTTTCAGGTCATAGGTAGCTAAAAGACAAATGGTTGCATTCTTTTGAGTCTTTGATCAGCTTTTTACTGAATATACAATTTATATGTGAAGGGTGGGGGTAGGAAATAGTCATTTCCACCTTAATCTGGCCCAGAGAATCTGTATTTTTACATAAACAATTGGACAGAGGAAGAAATCAGATATGCATTTGTCTCAGGTGAGCAGAGGGATGACTATCAATACTGTCCTTTGTCCTGAACATATGAAGGTACACTATCAATTTACATTGCCCAGATGAAATTCAACAGAACTATTTTAGCGTGAAGATCTTGAGGAATTTTCTTGTGGGCAAATTGTGAGAAAGTATGCATCTTTTTTCCATTTGTAGCTTTCTTATTTAGGGATAAAATGGGAGGCAGGTTTGCCTGACATAGTTCCCAGCTTAAGTTTTCCGTTTGGCTTAATGATTTTGGGGTCCCAAGATTTATGATTTATTTTCCTTTTACAGGACTTACGTCTGCCATTTGTTATTTGTTTTCTGGTTGTTTTGTGGTCTTCTCTTCCTTCTTATTTTTCTTCCTGTCTTCCTCTTAATGAAGGTGATTTTCTCTGGTGGTATGATTCACTTTCTTGCTTTTTATTTTTCATGTATCCAATGTATGTTTTTTGATTTGAGGTTACTATGAGGCTTACAAATCCTATCTTACAACCCATTATTTTAAGCTGATAACTACCTAACATTGTTTGTATAAATAAACAAACAAGAAAAAGGAAACTTATAAAAACTCTACACCTTAACTTGGTCTCCCTGCTTTTTAACTTTTTGTTGTTTCTATTTATACCTTATTGTACTGTCTATATCTTGAAAAGTTTTTGTACTTATTATTCTTGATGGGTTTATTATTTTGTGTTTCTACTTAATATAGGACTAGTTTACACACCACAGTTACAATTTTATAATATTCTGTGCTTACATTTGTATATACTATTAACAGTGAGTTTTGTACCTTCAGATGATTTCTTAGTGCTCATTAACATCCTTTTCTTTCTGATTGAAGTACTCTCTTTAACATTTCTTGTAGGACAGGTCTAGTGTTGATGAAATCCCTCAACTTTTGTCTGTGAAAGTCTTTATTTTCCTTTCATATGTGAGGGATATGTCCACCAAATATACTACTCTAGGGCAAAAAGCTTTTTCCTTTTGCACTTTAAATGCCACCCTCTCTTGGCCTGTAAGGTTTCCGCTCAAAAGTCTGCTGTCGGATGTATTCGGCTCCATTGTATGTTATTTGTTTCTTTTCTCTTGATGCCTTTCAGATTCTTTGTTTATCTTTGACTTTGGGGAGTTTGATCATTAAATGCCTTGAGATAGTTTTCTTTGGGTTAAATCTGTTTAGTATTCTATACCCTTCTTATATATTTGGATATTGATGTCTTTCTTTAGGTTTGAGAAGTTCTCTGTTATCCCTTTGAATACACTTTCTAATGCTTTCTCTCTCTCTAGAAGAGTTTTTAAGTTCAATAACTCTTAGATTTTCCCTTTTGAGACTGTTTTCTAAGTCCTATAGGCATGCCTCCTTGTTTTTTACTCTTTTTTTCTTTTGTCTCCTCTCACTGTGTATGTGTATATATATACTTTTTAACAATTGCCATTCTGACTGGCATGAGATGGTATCTCATTGTAGTTTCAATTTACATTTCTCTGATGATAGTGACGTTGAGTTTTCTGTCATATGTTTGTTGGCTGTGTAAATGTTTTCTTTTGAGAAGTGTCTGTTCATATCTTTTGCCCATTTTTTGATGGGGTTGCTTGTTTTTTTTTTGTAAATATATTTATGTTCCTTGTAAATTCTGAACATTAGACTTTTGTCAGATGGGTAGATTTTAATTTTTTTCTCCCATTCTGTAGGTTGCCTGTTCATTCTGATGTGGTTTCTTTTTCTGTGCAGAAGCTCTTTAGTTTCATTAGATCCCATTTGTCAATTTTGACTTTTGTTGCAATTGCTTTTGGCATTTTCCTTGTGAAGTCTTTGCCCATTTCTATGTTCAGAATTATGTTAATGCCTAGGTTTTCTTCTAGGGTTTTTATGGTTTTGGGTTTTACATTTAAGTCTTTAATCCATATTGAGTCAATTTTTGTATAAGGTATAAGGAAGGGATCCAGTTTAAATTTTCTGCATACGGCTAGCCAGCTTTCCCTGCATTATTTACTGAGTAGGTGATCCTTTCCCCGTTGCTTGTTTTTGTCAGGTTTGTTGAAGATCAGATGGTTGTAGATGTTTGGTATTACTTCTGAGGGCTCTGTTCTGCTTCATTGGTTTATATGTCTGTTTTGGCACCAGTATCATGCTGTTTTAGTTACTGTAGCCTTGTAATATAGTTTGAATTCAGGTAGTGTTATGTCTCCAGCTTTGTTGTTTTGCTTAGGATTGTCTTGACTATATAGGGTGTTCTTTGATTCATATGAAATTTAAAAGTTTTTTCTAATTCTGTGAAGAATGTCAATGGTAGTTTGACAGGAATAGCACTGAATCTGTACTTTGGGAAGTACACCTGTTTCTGTGATATCGATTCTTCCTATCCATGAGCATAGAATGTTCATTTGTTTGTGTTCTCTCTTATTTCCTTGAGCAGTGGTTTGTAGTTCTCCTTGAAGAGGTCCTTCACATCCCTTGTTAGCTGTATTCCTAGGTATTTTATTCCCTTTGTAGCAGTTGTGAATGGGAGTTCATTCATGATTTGGCTCTCTGCTTGTCTATTGTTGGGGTAAAGGAATGCTTGTGATTTTTGCACATTGATTTTGTAGCTGAGACTTTGCTGAAGTTGCTTATCAGCTTAAGGAGATTTGAGGCTGAGATGATGGGGTTTTCTAAATATAAAATCATGTTGTCTGCAAACAGAGACAATTTGACTTTTTCTCTTCTTATTTGAATACTGTTTATTTCTTTCTCTTGCCTGATTGCCCTAGCCAGAACTTCCAATAGCATGTTGAATAGGAGTAGTGAGAGCAGGTATCCTTGTCTTGTACCAGTTTTCAAAGGGAATGCTTCCAGCTTTTGCCCGTTCAATATGATATTGGCTGTGAGTTTGTCATAAATAGTTCTTATTATTGTGAGATATGGTACATCAATACCTAGTTTATTGAGAGATTTTAACATGAAGAGATGTTGAATTTTATTAAAGGCCTTTTCTGCATCTATTGAGATAATCATGTAGTTTTTGTCTTTGGTTCTGTTTACGTGATGGATTATGTTTATTAATTTGCAAATATTGAATGAGCTTTTCATCCCAGGGATGAATCTGACTTGATCATGGTGAATAAATTTTGTAATGTGCTGCTGGATTTGTTTTGCCAGCATTTTATTGAGAATTTTCACATTGATGTTTATTAGAGATATTGGCCTGAAGTTTTTTTTTGTTTTGTTTTGTCTCTTCCCAGTTTTGGTATCAGGATGGTGCTGGTTTCATAAAATAAGTTAGGGAGTAGTCCCTTCTTTTTAATTGTTTGGAATAGTTTCAGAAGAAATGGCACCAGCTCCTCTTTGTATTTTGGGAAGAATTCAGCTGTGAATCCATCTGGTCCTGGACTATTTTTTTGGGAAGCCATTAATTACTGCCTCAATTTAAGAGCTGGTTATTGGTCTATTCAGGGATTCAACTTGTTCCTGGCTTAGTCTTGGTAGGGTGTATGCGTCCAGGAATTTATTAATTTCTGCTTTAGTTTCAGAGCTTGTTATTGGTCTATGCAGGGATTTGACTTCTTGCTTTAGTCTTGGGAGGGTGTATGTGTCTAGGAGTTTATCCATTTCTTATAGATTTTCTAGTTTATTTTCATAGAGATCTTTCTAGTATTCTCTGATGGTAGTTTGTATTTCTGTGGGGTCAGTGGTGATAACTCCTTTATTATTTTTTATTGTATCTATTTGATTCTTATCTCCTTTCTTCTTTATTAGTCTAGCTAGTGGTCTATTTTGTTAATTTTTTCAAAAAACCAGCTCCTGGATTCATTTTTTTTTTTTGAGGGTTTTTGTGTCTCTATCTCCTTCAATACTGCTCTGATCTTAGTTATTTTTTGTCTTCTGCTAGATTTTGGATTAGACTGCTCTTGCTTCTATAGCTCTTTTAATTGTGATGTTAGGATGTTGATTTAAGATCTTCCTAGCTTTCTGATGTGGGCATTTAGTGCTAAAAATTTCCCTCTTAACACTGCTTTAGCTGTGTCCCAGAGATTCTAGTACATTGGATCTTTGTTCTCATTGGTTTCAAAGAACTTTGTTATTTCTGCCTTAATTTTGTTATTTATCCAGGAGTCACTGAGGAGCAGGTTGTTCAGTTTCCATGCAGTTGTATGGTTTTGAGTGAGTTTCTTAATCCTGAGTTTTAATTTGATTGCACTCTGGTCTGAAAGACTGTTCGTTATTATTTCAATTCTTTTTCATTTGCTGAGGAGTGTTTTACTTACAATTATGTGGTCAATTTTAGAATAAGTGCCAGGTGGCATTGAGAAGAATGTAAATTCTGTTGATTTGGGGTAGAGAGTTCTGTAGATGTCTACTAGGACCACTTGATCCAGAGCTGAGTTCAATTCCTGAATATCTTTGTTAATTTTCTGTCTCATTGATCTGTCTGATACTGACAGTGGGGTGTTAAAGTACCCAACTATTATTGTGTGGGAGTCTGCATCTTTTCATAGATCTCTAAGAACTTGTTTTATGAATCTGGGTACTCCTATATTGGGTGCATGTATATTTAGAATAGTTAGTTCTTCTGGTTGAATTGTTCCTTTTACCAATATGTAATGCCCTTCTTTGTCTTTTTTGAACTTTGTTGTTTTTAAAATATGTTTTGTCAGAGACTAGGAGAACAACACCTGCTTTTTTTTTTTCTTTCTATTTGCTTGGTAAATTGTCCTCCATCCTTTTATTTTGAATCTGTGGGTGTCTTTGCATGTGAGGTGGGTCTCCTGAATAAGCACACCTATGGGTCTGGACTCCTTATCCAATTTGCTAGTCTGTGCCTTTTAATTGGGGCATTTATCCCATTTACATTTAAGGTTAGTATTGTTATGTGTGAATTTGATCCTGTTTTCATGATGCTATTTGGTTATTTTGCATACTAGGTGATGTAGTTTCTTTGTAGTGTCATTGGTCTTTATATTTTTATGTGTTTTTAGTGGCTGGTACCAGTTTTTCCTTTCCATATTTAGTGCTTGTTTCAGGAGCTCTTGCGGGGCAGACCTAGTGGTGACAAAATATCTCAGCATTTGCTTGTCTGGAAAGGATTTTATTTCTCCTTCGCTTATGAAGCTTAGTTTGGCTGGATGTGAAATTCTGGGTTGAAAACTATTTTCTTTAAAAATGTCGAATATTGACCCCCAATCTCTTCTGGCTTGTCGAGTTTCTATTGAGAGATCTGCTGTTTGTCTGATGGGCTTCTCTTTATAGGTGACCTAGCCTGTCTCACTGGCTGCCCTTAACAATTTTTCCTTCATTTCAGCCTTGGAGAATCTGATGATGATGTGTCTTGGGGTTGATCTTCTTGTGGAGTATATTAACGGTGTTCTCCATATTTCCTGAATTTGAATGTTGGCCTATCTTGGCAGGTTGGGGAAGTTCTCCTGGATAATATTCAGAAGTGTGTTTTCCAGCTCGTTTTCATTCTTCCCATCTCCTTCTGGTACTCCAGTCAAGGTTTGATCTTTTTATGAAGTTCCATATTCCTTGGAGGCTTTGTTAATTCCTTTGCATTCTTTTTTCTCTATTCTTATCTGCATGTCTTATTTCAGTAAGGTGGTTTTCAAACTCTGATATCCTTTTTTCTGCTTGGTCAATTCAGCTGTTGATGCTTGTGTTTGCTTTATGGGGTTCTCATGCTGTGTTTTTCAGCCCCATCAGGTCATTTGTGTTCCTCTCTAATCTGGTTATTCTTGTCAGCATTTCCTCTAACCTTTTATCAAGGTTCTAAGCTTTGCATTGGATTAGAACATGCTCCTTTATCTCATTGTGGTTTTTTATTACCCATCTTCTGAAGCCTACTTCTGTTAATTCATCCATCTGATTCTCCATTCAACTCTGCACCCATGATGGAGAGATGTTGCAATCATGTGGAGAAGAGGCACTCTGGCCTTTTGGGATTTCAGCATTTTTTTCACTGATTTTTTCTCATCTTTGTGAGTTTGTCTAGTTTCGGTCTTTGAGGCTGCTGACTCTCAGAAGGGGTTTTTATGAGGGCCTTTTGTTGTTATTGATGTTGTTGTCACTTTCTCCTTGTTTGTTCTCCTTTAAATAGTCAGGTCCCTTTTCTGTAGGGCTGCTGCCATTTGCTGGGGGTTTACTTCGGGCCTTATTCATCTGATTCACTCATGTGTCTGGACATTTCACTCAAGGTTGCTTGTGTGCAGCAAAGATGGGTGCCTGCTCCCTCTTCTGGGACCTCTGACCTTGAGGGGCACCAACCTGATGCCAGTAGGATCCCTCCTATATAGGGTGTCTGACAACCCCTGTTTGAGGGTCTCACCCAGTTGGGTGGCACAGGGAGCAGGACCTGTTTAACAAAGAACTTTGTCCCTTGGTGGAGAGGGTGTGTTTTTCTGGGGGAAAACCCACTCATCTGGGCTGCCTGGGTTCCTCAGAACTACCAGGAGAAAAGGCTAAGTTTGCTGGTCTGTAGAGACTGTTGTCACCCTTCTCCCTTGGGACTCAGGCCCAGGGAGATCCAAATTCTGTCTCTGAGCCTCTGGCTGGAATTATTGGAGGTCCTGTAGGGAAGCCCTTTCTGCTGAGGTCAGATTTAGACCTGAAGAGGCACTCTGCCCTCAGACTGTGACACCCGGTGTGTTGGGCTGTGGGGACACGTCTTGGGACCATGCTGTCCAGCCTTCCTGGCTTCAGCAGGGGAAACGTGCAGCCTGGAGCTATAGAAATGGGTGCCACCCTTCCCCTGCCCAGGGAGCTTAGCGTGTTAGGCAGTTGTGAGTCCCAGTGCTGGTTGCTACCTCTCCCCTAAAGAGCTCAAATGGCTTAGCAGGCAGTGGCAGCGGGTGTTGGTCACCTCCCCCTCCCTAGAAGTCTGGTAGGCTTAAGCAGATTTCAGCTGAGAGGCTGTAAGAATCTGAGTGTTCCGGGGTTGGCACGCTAGGTCCTAGTGGCATGGGTTCATGAGTGGGATCTTCCGATCCATGGGTTGCACAGTTCTGTGGAAAAAGCAGTTTCCCTGGCTGGGTAGTGTGCTCAATCACCACCTCCCTTGGCTGGAGGCGGGGGGATTTCCCTTCTCTGTATGGCTCTCAGGTGGGCTGCTGCACAACACTGTTCTTCCTTCTCTCTGTGGATCACACCAGACTTCTAGTCAATTTTATTGTTGTTTTTTGAGATGGAATCTCATTCTCTCGCCTGGAGAGAGGCTGGAGTGCAGTGGTATGATTTTGGCTCACTGAAACTTCTGCCTTCTGGGTTCAAGTGATTATCCTGCCTCAGTCTCCCTCCTGGGGTTACAGGCACACACAACTGTGCCCACATAATTTATATATTTTTAGTGGAGAGGGGATTTCATTATGTTGGCCAGGCTGGTTTTGAACTCCTGACCTCAGGTGATCTACCTGCCTTGGCCTCCCAAAGTGCTGGGATTACAGGTGTGAGCCACTATGCCCAGCCTTCTAGTCAGTTTGATGAGATAACCTAGATACCTTAGTTGCCAGTGAGGGATTCACACACCTATTATGGTTTTCTCTGATGGGAGCCTCTGAACGACACTGCTTCTAGTTGGCTATCTTGGCCCCACCCTGACTGTATATTTAAATAGCTTGTCTTAAAGTTAACTAATTCTTCTGCTTAATTAATTCTGCTAAAGTCTTTGATGCATTATTCCAGAACTTCTGCCTGATTCTTTTTAATAATTTCAATCTCTTCATTGAATTATCTGGTAGAATTCTGAATTTCTTCTCTGTATTATTTTTAATTTCTTTGAGTTTCTTCAAAACACCTATTTTCAATTCTCTATTTGAAAGGTCACATATCTCTGTTTCTCCAGGATCATTCTGGTGCCTTATTTAGTTCACTTGTTGAGGTCACGTTTTCCTGGGTGGTCTTGATGCTTGTAGATGTTTGTCTTTACTCATTGAGGAGTTAGGTATTTATTGTAGTCTTCACCATCTGGGCTCGTTTTTACCCATCCTTCTTGGGAAAGCTTTCCAGTATTTTTTTTTTAAAGGACTTGATGTAATTTTAGTTGTATCTACATTAGGGGCTACTCCAAGCCCAGTAACATCATGGTAGGTACTGCCTTGATGGTCTTGGATAAGTTCTGGAATAATTTTCTGGATTACAAGGCAGAGACTCTTGTTCTATTCTAGTATTTTCTCCCAAAGAAATGGAGTCTCTCAGTTCTGCATTGTCTGGAGTTGGAGGTGGGATGACACAAGCAACCCTGTGGCCATCACCAGTGAAACAGTGCTAGGCCAGATCTGCAGCCAGCACAGTACAGCACTAGGTCTCACCCAAGGTCTACTACTACCTGACTACTACCTATGTTCCCTTAAGGTCTTGGGGGCTCTACAGTCAGCAGGTGGCAAAACCATCCAAGCTTGTATCCTTCCCTTCAGGAAGGTGAGTTTCCCCATGCCCAGGGCAGATCAAGAGGTGCCAGCTGGGAGCCATGGACTCGAGTCAAAAACCTTAGAAGTCTATCTGATGTTTTATTGTACTGTAGCTGAATTGGCACTCACACCATGAGACATGGTCCTTTGTACTCTTCCCTCTGCTTTGCGTAGGTAAAGGAGGCTTACCTCATGGCCACCACCACTACAGGCCCATGGGGAGTACTGTTTGACTATCGTCAGTGTTTCCTCAAGGTCCAAGGGCTCTTCAGTCAGCTTGTGGTGAATGTTGCCTGGCCTGGGCCTCACCCCTCAGAGAAGCGGGCTCCTCTCTGGCCCAGGGCAGGTTCAGATATGCCTTGTATGAGCCAAATCCTGGAATTAGAGATCCCAGGATCCCACTTGGTTCTCTACCCTTCTCTGGCCAAGCTGCTACCTAAGGTGCAAGACAAAGTCCTCTTGACTTTCTTGTCCACTTTTCTCAAGAAGAAGGAGTCTCTCTCCATAGACACCACAGCTGGGAATGTGCTGAGTCTTACATGAAACCAACAAGTTTCAGAGTCTCACCCGAGCCCCATGGCATGCTACCTTGACATTGCTGCTGGTTATTCAGAACCCAAGGGTTCTTTAGTCAGCAGATGATGGGTCCTGCAGGACTGGCTCCTTCTCTTCAAGGAAGTAGGTTCTCTTTTGTTCCAGCACATGTTTAGTGATGTCATCTGGAAGCTAGGGCCTGGAGAGGTGGTTTTACTACTCTGACTGGTGCCCTTATCCTACTGTGGCTGGGCTAGTATTCAAGATAGAGTCCTCTTTACTCTTCCCTTTCCTCTCCTCACGTGGAAGGAGGGTGTCTTTTGGATTCACTGCAGCTTGGGGTTGGGGGAGGGGTGGCACAAGCACTTTCTTAGCTGCCCTGGCTAGTGTCTCACTAGGTCATGTGCTCCGCAAGTTCACTGATACCGAGCCCAACACAGCATTAGGTCCTGCCTAGGAATTGTGGTCTTTGTGGCCTAGGCAGCCTTTGCCTTTCAATTTTATTTTGAACCCCAGAGCACTTTAGCCCATGGCAACAGAGCTTGCTGAAACTCAAGTTCTGACTGCTGGGATGGGCAATTTCCCTGTGGATAGGGCTGGCATAAATACTTCCTTCATCAGCGGGCATCAGCGGAGTTCAGCCCAGTTTAGCTCTCTGCTATGACAGAGTAGTACTGAGTTCAATGCAATGTCTCACAGTTGCTACATTTTTCCTTTCCCCAAAGCACAGATTCCCTCTTGGTGTCAGGCAGCCAGATATGGGGCAGGGGCGGTGTCGAAGATTCAAGACTATCTTTTCTCCCCTCCTCAGTGCCTCTTTCAGTGATATGAAGTTAAAACCAGGTACTATGAGTGCTTACCTGATTTTTGGTTCTTACAAAGTTGCTTTTTAAAAAAATGTAGATAGTTGCTAAACTGGTGTCCCTTCCAGGGGGACAACTGGTGGAACCTTCTATTCAATCATATTGCTCCACCTCTCCTATACATTGTTTTAAGCACTGAATTGATAGTACTTTGTTATAGCAGCAATAGGAAACTATATGCTAAGGAAACTGCACTCCCAACTGGGAGAGAGTTCTGCCTTATTCCTACTTTGGTAGCCTTCTCTGTGTAATCTTTCAATACAATTTGCCACTGTTAGGCACTTGTTATAAAGTTAACTGTGTCTTTTGAGGTCTTTCTATCCTTTACTATTCCACTGTAGCACCCATCGTAGATAAAGTAATAATAAACTCTGGTCTGTGATCCCAAAAGAATGAACAGAGAGCAGGCCTTAACTTTTAGGTTGCTAACATTTCTGGATATTACGTGTAACTCTTACAAGCAACAGCTTGTTAAAATTATTTTAAGATTTAAAATTTAATAATGCCATCCATTCTTTTCTCTTTTCATTTACATCATATCTCCGTGGATGCTAAACTTTCCAAACAATGCATTCTGTTTACATCATGATGAGGTATTTCAAGGTTAGATGTTTTTATTTTATTTAAATATATATATATATATATTGCACTTTAGGTTCTGGGTACATGTGCAGAACATGCAAGATTGTAGCATAGATAAATACATGGCAATGTGGTTTGCTGCCTCCATCCCTCTGTCACCTATATCTGGCATTTCTCCCCATGTTATCCCTCCTCAACCTCCCTACCCCCTGCTATCCCTCCCCTAGACCCCCCAACAGATGTTTTTCTTAGAATATACATCTCTTTTTCCAAATTTCCCATTGAAATAAATAACTAAGAGAAAAGTTCAGATTATTTACAAGGAGATTAAAAATTAAATTATCCTCAGAATTGTTTTCTTTTCCAGTAGACATTATAAAATAATTTGGAAAAGACAGAGTTCTAGGGGAAACTATTTGAAACGAATAATTCTGTAACCAGACAAATTTTCTGTGAGGACACAGAAAGTCCTTCTTAGATATAAAAGAAAACTGGAAAAATGAGCCAAAGATAAGAATGTAGTAATGATGAAATAGCAATTGGAGAAAACTAGTGGTGATTCCTGAATTCAATTTCTTCATTTACTCAAAAAATACTTATTTAATGATTCTTATGCCTTTGTCATTGTTCTAGGTGCTGGAGATACAGCTGTAAACAGATCTTCTCTATAAAGTTTAAATTCTAATGGAGCAGAAGACAGAAAAGCAAAATACATAAATGACATATATACTATGCTGAATGATGATACATATGGTTAAAATAATTAAATCCAAGAGAAGGATATGATGGGAGTTTATGGAGTATTAACTTTAAAGTATGATAGGGCTGCGAAGATGACATCTGAGCAAATGTGTGAACGAGGTGTTAAACTAAGGGGTGTTTTAATACTTATCTAAATACACTAAATTACATACAGTTTTTTCTTTTAAAGTTATGTTTTTAAGCATACAATAAAATAGAAATTATACATTGTTAAATTTCAGGGAAGATTTTAGTATACAAGTTAAATGTATGAGCTCTGGCTTAAGTTTCTGGGTTTAAAGTTCAGATCTGACATATACTATGTTTATTACCATGGTTGAGTTAAGTGCTCAGCAACTCAATTTTCCTACTTGTAATTGGAAATAAGAGTAATCCTTGCTTCATAGGATTATAGTGAGGGTAAAATGAGTTAACATATAAAATACTTAAAACTGACTGGCACTTGGTAAGTACTCAATAAATGTTAGATATTACTATGGCTATTTTTGTTATTATAATATTAAATCTACAAGGATCAGAAGGAGAGACATGGATCCAATAGGGACACCTACTTTTCATTTTTTTTTGAAATTTTTAATGCAATTGATGAAGGAACCCCTACTTTTCAAAAAGGTAGGTAAAATAATATTGTTCAGTTATTGAATTAATTTAATACGGGTCATTGCCAAACTATCAGATTCACTAGTAGGAACAAATGTGTTTCTTTCTCTTTATAATTTATGCAGAGAATAATAGCAGAATAATAAAGAAAATCAAGAATAGAATGCATAGAATAAAGTTGACTGAAACCAAAGTAAACTCAACAATTAGGATATTTAATATAAACAGGTTAAATCTCCATATGAACAAATAAATCACCATCTGACTGTTTTTTTTAAACAAAGGAATATTCTTCATATGAAAGTACACTATTATAAAATGAAACAGGAAGAAGGGGATATATTAGGAAAGATTTTCCAAAATTTAAAAAAGCAAGAATGACATTATTCATATCAAACAGGTAGAAATTAAGACAAAACCTTCACAATAGAACAGTTATTTCATAATGTTAATAACTACTATGTACAACTAAGATGAAAAAAATCTTGAAATAATAACATATTATAATTTATAAATCAAGACCTGTTAGAATTAAAAAGTGAAATATACAAATAATATATTGAGATATTTTAACACTCCTCTATATATTCATGTTAAAGGAAGAAGACAAAACATATGTAATATTTGAATAATATGATTAATAATTGGACTAATAGTTTGGTATTTGATTTTGTAATCCATGAAGAGAAAATATTTTTTATTTTTAAATGTTAAAAGAATATTTATTGAAATGAAACTGACTAGGCCAAAAATATTTCAATGTACTTCGCAAGTAGAATTTCAATATACTTCACAAGTATGCAGAGATTGTTACAATTAATGTGGAATGCACTTTGGCAATATCTTGCCAGGTTAAAGATATACCCATCACTGGTGTTTACAGTCCTAGGTACCCTATGGAAATTCTTCCTCATGTGGATAAGAAGATCATGCAAGAATGTTTGTTGCACCACCATTCACACTTGCAAAAAAACTGGAGAGAACTTAACTATCTAAATAAGAATAGAAGCGTGAATTTTGTAGTATACATGCAATTCAAAACTCTGTAGCAGTTCAAATGCATAAACTGTGAGTATATGCAAGAGTGGATGAATCTAAATGATATAAAATTTATCTAAAAAGAGCAAGCTTTAAAATTATACAGTATGATTATATAAATCAAAAAACATACAACAATACATTTTGCTAATGGATACATATGAGAAAAATACCATTTTAGGTAATGAAAATAATAACTACTAAGTGTAGTATAAAACTTACCTTTTGTAAGTTAGGAACCCTATAGGTCAGAATCTTTGGTTACCTAAAATGTAACAAAGATTAATTTCAAAATTTTAATAACATTTTTTCAATCATTTGTATACTTAAAACGTCCCCACAGATTACTATATGATCAAAAACCAAAAAACAGTCAACAGCTTACTAAAGATTAAAAAGAAATATTTCTATCGAAACTTCTATGATTTGGCCAAATATAAACTTATTTGCAAGTAAATATATATTTTTAAGTTTTAACTTTTATTTTAGATACAGGGGATACATGTGCACAAGTGTTTTACATGGAAATATTGTCTGATGAGGTTTGGGGTATGGATCCCATCACCCAGTGATGCATAGTATCTGATAGGTAATTTTTTGATCCTCTTCCTCTTTCCACCCTCTACCTGCAAGCAGGCCCTGGTGTTTGTTGGTCTCTTCTTTGTGTCCACATGTACTCAATATTTAGCTCCCACTTATAAGGACGAAAATGTAAAATTTGCTTTTCTGTTCCTGCATTAGTTTGCTTAGGATTATAGCCTCCCCCTCCATCCATATTGCTACAAAGGACATCATTTTACTCTTTTTTTTTTATGGCTGAGTAGAATTCCATGTTGTATAGGTACCACATTTTCTTTAGCCAATCTGCCATTGATGGGCACCTGAGTTTACTACATGTCTTTGCTCCTGTGAATAGCACAGTGATGAATGTACAAGTACATGTATCTTTTTATAGAATGATTTAGTTTTCCTTTGGGTATACACCCAGTAATGGGATTGCTGGGTTGAATGGTAGCTCTGTTGTAAGTTCTTTGAGAAATCTCCAGCCTGCTTTCCACAGTAGCTGGACTAATTTACATTCCTACCGACAGTGCATTCACTTCTCTGCAGCTTGACCAGCATCTGTTGTTTTTTTGACTTTTTGATATTAGCCATTCTGAGTAATGTGAAGTGGTATATCATTGTGGTTTTGATTTGCATTTCTTTGATGATTAGTGATGGTGCATTTTTCGTGTTTGTTGGCTGCTTGTATGCTTTCTTTTGAGAAGTGTCTGTTCATGTCCTTTGCTCTTCTTTTAATGGTGTTATTTGTTTTTCACTCATTGATTTGATTTCCCTACAGATTCTGAATATTAGGCCTTTGTCTGAGATTTAGCTTGTGATGTCTTTTCCCATTCTGTAGATGGTCTATTTACTCTGTTTATAGTTTCTTTTACTGTGCAGAACCCTTTAGTTTAATTGGATCCTACTTGTCTATTTTTGTTTTTGTTGCAATTACTTTTGGGAACTTAGCTAAAAATTCTTAGCCAAGGTCAATGTCAAGAAGAATATTTTCTAGGTTGTCTTCTAGGATTGTTACTATTCTTATCAAATTACCAACATCATTCTTCACAGAATTAGAAAAAGCTATTCTAAAATTCATATGGAATCAAAAAAGAATGCAAATAGCTAAAGCAATCTTAAGCAAACAGAACAAAGCAAAACTGGAGGTATAACACTACCTGACTTCAAACTGTACTGTGAAGATACAGTAACCAAAACAGCATGGTAGTAGTACAAAATCGGATACATAGACCAATGGAACAGAATAGAAAATGCAGAAATATAGCCACACACATATGGTCATCTGATCTTTGACAGGACCAACACAAACAATAAACAGGGAGAAGATTTATTATTTAATAAATGGTGCTGGATAACTGGCTAGCCATATGCAGAATATTGAAGCTGGACCCTTACGTTTCAACATATGTAAAAATTAAAATGAATCAAAGATTTAAATATAAGTAAACATTTTTATATACATTGTAAATTAATAAAAGAGAAAATGAATTAATCAAACATTCAATTTTAAAAGATAAAAACACAACAAAATGTTAAATTTAAGGAATCTGAATGAAAGGAAATAACACACATACACAAACACATGCACACACATATATAAATTAGAATTAAAATGAGATAAAATTATAAAAATCACAGATTGATATAGACAAGAATTAGATTTTTATTTTAAAAGCCAAACTAATGGAAAATCTAAAAAAGGATATACACACTGTTTGAAATGAGAAAGAGGATTTAACATTAAATAAATAATAAATTAAAATCATAAGAGATTTTATGCACATTAAAGCCTACAGCTTGAACATTTCAATGACATGAATAATTTTTCTTACGAAAAAAGTATTAAAATTGACTCAAGATGTAGAAAACCTTTCCAATGTAATCTGTGGGAAAGAACTTTAAAAACATGCCAATTATCTAAAAATACATTCTCCAGAGTCACAGAGTGCTTGAAAATTATGCATTGAAATATTCCAGGAATAGCTCATTTCAACAGTATACACTTTGCTCAGAACACTAAAAACCTGTGTGTGCTTGTGTCATTCATGTTTTCCTTTAGATCTACTCCACTCTTCTCCTCACTGCCCTTATACCCTGATGTACTACTTTGAAGGACTCTCTGCACTCTGTTGTGGACTAGTTTCAGCCAAATGGGAACCCAGCAGGAGACTGGAGGGAGGAAAGAAAGTGAGTTTGCAGTATTTGTATCTTTAGCTCTTTTTCTGAGGAGTTATCTTAGGCTGTTTGAGACCTCTACTAAAGATTATAGGTTTTTGCAAGTTGGCCATTTTAAGGTTATTCTCTCATTCCAAGTTTGGTAACTATTTCTCCCTTTACCCCTTCAGACCTAGGTGTGTTAGCCACCCTAAGGTACTGTAGTGTAACTGGTGGTTAATCTACACTCCCTACACACTTCTTTGTACAGGGTGAATTTATTAATCTTTCCGGAAGTTATCTTGTCTACAATATTTGTTTCTTGCTGTTACACTGATTAATACAATAGGCAAATCATTGAATGAAGTATCACATATGATGCCAAAATCTGAAAAGATTGTGTATAAAAGAATTACAAAGACATTTCATCTTTCATTAAAAAAAATTCTAAATAAAATATTAACAAATAGATATACTTCACTATCATGGAAAATACTCCACCATCAATAAGTAATTTGTATTAAAACATGCAAAGATGGCTTGATATGAATGCATTTACTTTACATTAATAGATTAAATAAAAAAGCACTTTTAATAGGTACTGAAAGATATTTAATAAAATCTAATGTATTTCTGGTTAAAAAATCAATTAGTTATAAATAATAAATTAAAAATTGTTTGAAACTAAGAGGTGCATTATCCTTAATGGTTGAACAAAAGACCTTTCATTGCCATTAAATTATTTACACCATATTATACTATACTATTTACTCTTACAATATACTTGAAGGTCAATGTAATTAAACATGGAACAATAAAAACTAGAGTGTTTTGAAAGACTGAGATAATCACTATTGCAGATAATGTAATTTTTAAAATATAGATAGCCTAGAATTGAGTAACTTCATTAAAGTGGCTGGATTCAATAAAATGATACAAAATTGATAATTATTATCAGTGTAGTATCCAATTAGGTAAAACAACAGGGGAATCTCATTCACAGTGGCAACAGAAAAAAAATCATAATATATTTAGAAATCAACTCATGAAATGTAAAGAAATATAAGAAAACCTATAACATTTTATTTTTCTGTAGGAAGGGGTTCTTGAATGGATGGAGAGATGTATTGTAATAATTGATAGGAAGGTAGTATATGATGATAATTAAGATCATGGGTGTGGAATCGAAGTGACCCAGGCTAGGATCCTTGCTCCTCTACTTAGTAGTAGCTTAAAGTTATAAAGACTCAACTTTACTATCCATATGGTAGGGAAACAATGATACTTCCCACGGGTCTTGTGAGTACATTGTCACATGTTTTGGTAACATTCTTAGCACAATGTCTTGAAAATTATAAGGGTTAAAAATGTTGGAATGAACAATTTTCCTCTAATTACTTGATAGGTTAAACAGAATTCCAGTCAAATTGAAACTTTTTTTAAGGGGGAACTTGACAGAAATGCTAAAGTAAATCTAGTGGAAAATAACCACATAGAAATGGTCAAGAACTTTTTGACAAAAAGGAGTTATGACAATGTCCTAACACAACACTTTTGAAAATATGTAATAAGAATTTAAAGAAAGAATTTAAAAATTGAATGAAACACAAGCATATTTATGTAATGAAACAGACACGAGTATATGTATCATATATACATGAAAAGAAAACCTACACAATAACTGTATAGGAAAGGATATTCACCTAGATGGCATTGACATTATTGGTGGAGGAGAAAAAAATCATTTGATCTCAATTTTACACAAATGGGCAAAATAACATCAAAATAGTTAAAAGTTTAAGGATATGTCATCACACTATCAAATTGCAGGGGGAAATGTGTGTAATTTGATTAAAGTCCTTACTGAATATATCTTGTTGTATATTAAGTGTTCTTTGATCTTATTAAAAGATTATTCAAGTTCTCTAAAAAATCTTTAAATAATCTTTTTCTATCTTTTTGAGCAAATTTTCTTGCTTGGGCCCTTCTTGTTATTGCATCTTTTTTTTTTTTTTTAAAGATTTGGATACATTTATGTTCAAATTTGCTATAATAGCTGCATGGTTGTATGTAAAGTCATTATTATTTTATGTTTTAGAATAATTTTCTTCATTCTTCCTGGCAGTTAGTAATATCCTGGTCTTGACTTACATTAGAATATTGACATTAGGTCTTACAAAGTATGTTCTCACAAAGAGGTAAGTTTCTGTAGTCAGATGATTTCTCCACCACCTCCATGTCATACAGACTTTGTAATTTGACTTTACAACTGATTGTCTTCCATTCTGATAGTTAAAGATAATACTTTTTTCTTCATGAAGAAGTTATTTCACAAGCAGTAAACAAGAAGTGTTTTCTTATTTTAAGAAAATGACCTGCTATTTCTATCTTACAGGCTGCTTGGATCAACTGTGCTTTATAGCAGGATAACTGAGACTCCCTACAGAGCTTTGTTAGGATGATATAATTCACTTTTCTAATCAGAATGCTCTATTATGGTTTATTTCACTCTCATATCGTTTTATTTTACTGACTCTGAGATGGCATTTCATAGCCTTTGTTCTTTTAATTCCTAAAGTGGCAGAAGTTTGGAGACAGCCCTGAGAGTAGCATCTGACACTTGCATTTCTATCATAAAATGACTGAAAAGATAACTTTGTGCCTAGAACAAATGAGGCATCATCTCACTGCACTTAGAAAGGGTCCAAATACATCAGTTTGTGTTATATAGAATCCTGGGTACTTTTTATTAGGAGGAAACTTGTAAAATTGGAATGTAAGTAGAGGAGATGAGGATGGTGAGGTGTCTAGAGAGCATAGCACTTGAGTGTACATGAAGGAACTAGAGAAGCATAGCCTAGAAAATGGAGGGTTTGGGTCCTAGAACTATAAGGCAGTGATATTAGCAAATGGTATACTGAAGACAACACTGGATTTGAAGTGACTTGGGTTCCATAGTGGCTTTGTCAAGGAGTCACACTGTGGCCCTGGGGAAAACATTAACCTTTCAGGGCCTCAGCATCTTCTGTAAATTACAGATATTAGATAAGATTACCTCTGCATTTTTATAATATGATTTCAATATCTTTTTGTGATACTAGAATATAGCTATGATATTTCAATATCATTTTTAGGAGTGTAATTCTCTTTCTTTTTAAACAATGCTTTACTGGGAGCTCCATTTTATAAAAAAGATAAAAACAGAGCTTATCTGGTTGGAACAATGACAAATAACTAGAGCCCTACTCACAAGATTTGCTTTGCACATGGCATCAGCTCCTGTCTCTCTTCTTGAGTAGCAGCGTAGATGCTTCTGCAGAACTCTTTGGGAACATGGTCTGAAACAACTGAGAAACTGATTAGAAATGAACATTGACTTTATAGGCTGAACTTGATGAAATTGTTGATTCTGCAGCTCAATAGTAGTTGAATATCAGCAATGTCATGCACTTCATCCTAATAATAGGCAGAGTTGGTTTGAGCCTCCTTCCTCCTGTCCTTCATGTCTTTCCCTTAAATGAATTTAGAATTTGAGACCTACACAGTGGTTTTTATGTGGAAACATAGAATTCCAGAAACTTCATACCCCTCATCAAAATGTCTTACTCATGCTTCAAGTGGGAAAAATTCACCTTGCTATATTTGTAATTGTAAGTCTGCTCTAATGTCCATAACCATAATAGTTTTCTTTATTGGCTCTTAACAATTAGCAGTAAAAAGTTTCCACAACAAAAAGCCTCTTAAACCCTTAAGGAATGTTTTTCATGGCTTCATACATACAGAAAATGATCTTCATAAAATGTACTATTAATAAAATATCTGTTATATGCATTTTGCTTTGTACATAATGTATTTAGTTTCAAAGTAAGATATTTGCATATCTCAAGAAACTACAAAAACACTGATATTTTACATTAAATTTTACTTTAAGTCCTGGGATACATGGGCAGAACATGCAGGTTTGTTACATAGGTATACATGTACCATGGTGGTTTACTGCACCCCTCAACCCATCATCTACATTAGGCATTTCTCCTAATGTTATTCCTACCTAGAACCCCACCCCCAGAAGGCCCCAGTGTGTGATGTTCCCTTCCCTGTGTCCATGTGTTCTCATTATTCAACTCTCACTTATGAGTGGGAACATGTGGTGTTTGGTTTTCTGTTTCTGTGTTAGTTTGCTGAGAATGATGGTTTCCAGTTTCATCCATGTCCCTGAAAAGGACATGAACTCATTTTTATGGCTGCATAGTATTCCATGGTATATATGTGCCACATTTCCTTTATCCAGTCTATCATTAATGGGCATTTGGGTTGGTTCCAATCTTTGCTATTGTGAACAGTGCTGCAATAAACATATGTGTGCATGTGTCTTTATAGTAGAATGATTTATAATGCTTTGGGTATATACCCAGTAATAGGATTGCTGGGTCAAATGGCATTTCTGGTTCTAGATCCTTGAGGAATCACTACATTGTCTTCCACAATGATTGAACTAATTTACACTCCCACCAATAGTGTAAAAGTATTCCTATTTCTCCACATCCTCTCCAGCATTTGTTATTTCCGGACTTTTTAATGATCGCCATTCTAACTAGCATGAGATGCTATCTGTTGTGTTTTTGATTTGCATTTCTCTAATGACTAGTGATAATTAGCTTTTTTTTTTCATATGTTTGTTGGCTGCATAAATGTATTCTTTTAAGTAGTATCATTTCACATTCTTTGCCCACTTTTTGAGGGTGTTGTTTAATTCTTGTAAATTTATTTAAGCTCTTTGTTGATTCTGGATATTAGCCCTTTGTCAGATGGATAGATTGCAAAAATTCTCTTCCATTCTGTAGGTTGCCTGTTCACTATGATGACAGTTTCTTTTGCTGTGTAAAAGTTCTTTAGTTTAATTATATCTCATTTGTCAATTTTGCTTTTTGTTGCTATTCCTTTGGGTGTTTTAGTCATGAAGTCTTTGCCCATGCCTATTTCCTGAATGGTATTGCCTATGTTTTCTTCTAGAGTTTATGGTTTTAGGTCTTACATTTAAGTATTTAATCCATCTTGAGTTAATTTTTATATAAGGTGTAAGAAAGGGGTCCAATTTCCGTTTTCTGCATATGACTAGCCAGTCTTCCTAACATTGTGTATTAAATAGAAAATCCTTTTCTGATTGCTTGTTTTTTCAGGTTTGTCAAAAATCAGATGGTTGTAGATGTTTGGCGTTATTTCCAAGGTCTCTGTTCTGTTGCATTTGTCTGTATATTTGTTGTGGTACCAGTACCATGGTGTTTTGGTTACTGTAGCCTTGTAGTATAGTTCGAAGTCAGGTAGTGTGATGCCTCCAGTTTTGTTGTTTTTGCTGAGGATTTTCTTGGCTATACAGGCTCTTTTTTGGTTCCATATGAAATTACAAGTAGTTATTTTCTAATTCTGTAAAGAAAGATAATGACAGCTTGATGGGGATAGCACTGAATCTATAAATTACTTTTGGTAGTATGGCCATTTTCACCGTATTAATTCTTCCTATCCATGAGCATGTAATGTTTTTCCATTTGTTTGTGTCCTTTCTTATTTCCTTGTGCAGTGGTTTGTAGTTCTCCTTGAAGAGGTCCTTCACATCCCTTGTAAGTTGTATTCCTAGGTATTTTATCCTCTTTGTAGCAGTTGTGAATGAGAGTTCACTCATGATTTGACTCTCTGTTAGTCCGTTATTGGTGTATAGGAATGCTTGTGATTTTTGCACATTGATTTTGTATCCTGAGACTTTGCTGAAGTTGCTTATCAGCTTAAAAAGATTTTGGGCTGAGATGATGGAGTTTTCTACATATAGAATCATGTTATCTGCAATAAGAGACAATTGACTTCCTCTCTATCTATTTAAATACCTTTATTTCTTTCTGTTGCCTGATTGCCCTGGCCAGAACTTCCAATACTATGTTGAATAGGAGTAGTGAGAGAGGGCATCTTTGTCTTGAACCAGTTTTCAAAAGGAATGCTTCCAGCATTTGCCTATTTAGTATGATATTGGCTGTGAGTTTATTATAAATAGCTTTTATTATTTTGAGATATGTTTCATAAATACCTTGTTTTTTGAGAGTTTTTAGCATGAATAGGTGGTGAATTTTATCAAAGGCGTTTTCTGCATCTATTGAGATAATCGTGGTTTTTGTCATTGGTTCTGTTCATGTGATGGATTCCATTTACTGATTTGTGTCTGTTGAAGCAGCCTTGCATCCTAGGGATAAACCTGACTTGATCATGGTAGGTCAGCTTTTTGATGTACTGCTAGATTTGTTTTGCCAACATTTCATTGAGGATTTTCACATTGATGTTTATTAAGGATATTGGGTTGAAATTTTCTTGTTTGTTGTCTCTGCCAGGTTTTGGTATCAAGATAATGCTGACCTCATAAAATGAGTTAGGGAGGAGTTCCACCTTCTCAGTTGTTTGGAATAGTTTCAGAAGAAATGGTACCAGCTCTTCTTTGTACCTCTGGTAGAATTTGGCTATGAATCCACCAGGTCCTGGGCTTTTTTTTTTTTAATTGGTAGGCTATTAATTACTGCCTCAATTCCAGAATTTGTTATTGGTCTATTCAGGGATTCGACTTCTTTCTGGTTTAGTCTTGGGAGGGTGGATGTGTCCAGGAATTTATACATTTTTTTCTAGATTTTCTAGTTTATTTTTATAGAGATATTTATAATATTCTCTGATGGTAGTTTGTATTTCTGTGGGATCAATGGTGATATCCCTTTTATCATTTTATATTGTGTCTATTTGATTCTTCTATCTTTTCTTCTTTATTAATCTAAGTAGTGTCTATCTATTTTGTCAATCTTTTCAAAACACCAGCTCCTGGGTTTATTGATTTTTGAAGAGTTTTTCATGTCCCTGTCTTCTTTAGTTCTGCTCTGATCTTAGTTATTTCTTGTCTTCTGCTGGCTTTTGAATTTGTTTGCTCTTGCTTCTCTTGTTCTTTTAATGTGATGTTAGGATGTTGATTTTAGATCTTTTCTGCTTTTTCCTGTGGGGATTTTAGTACTATAAATTTTCCTCTAAATACTGCTTTAGTTGTGTTCTCTGGGCACTTTCAGAGCAGGACAGACACAGGCATTGGTATCTGTAATTATGCTGAATGTATCAAGTGCACCGTTGTTATCAATGACTTGCTGGTGGAATGAGTATGTCACATATGGATGAGTCTTTCCATATACATAACTATATCTTTTTATGCCATGTGTATGTGTATGCATCTGTGTCTTTGGGGTTATAGTGAAGTGTGATAATTGCATTTTTCTTTGAGAAATCATCATTTATCAGTCTGGAACTATTTGCAAGGTCAAAGACTACTGAATGTCCAAATATGAGATTTCTCATGAATGGGCACCACAGTCTATCAAGAGCCTGATGAGTGTTTACACCTGGCCAGGTTCAGATACACTGAGCAAATCGGATTCAGATTCCTTATTTACCTGTTACTTGGTTACCAACAGATCCCATCCAGTTCTGTTCTCTGAACTTTGTGTAGCAATGTCTTCCAAATTTTTGGTTTAGAACCATCATTATTTTCCTGATCCATTTCACTAGATTCTTTCAGTCTCCTCTTCCCCAACCTCAGGTTCTTCACTATTCTCTTGTTAAATAGCTCCCTCTGGCTCTTGTTCACTCTCTTTGCTGATTCTTGTGTGTGTATAGGAGTGTGGTTGCTAATAATTTGAAGCCAATTTTATTTTAAATACATATGTGATACAGAATGATTCAATTCTTCATTTGTTCTCCTTTGGTATTCTTTATTTGTTCTTTATCTGTTTTAAATGGTTTATTTTCCATACATGTACATATTTCTTTCTAGTTTAGTGTTTTTCTTTCCATTAAAGAATGCCAAAAACGTGACATATTAGAACATACTGACATATAACAGCTTACAGGGAAAGAAGATGGCACATGACAGAGTTGTTATCCTGCCCCAGACTTTTTTCTCGTCACTGTAGATCAATCATTCAAAGCCAAGCATACATCCATAAATTATTTCTCTTACTTCTAACTATACTTATAATGACTCTTTCTTCTTGCCAATTCATATTATCTATATCATTAATTGTCTCATAATCATATATTGCCTCACACTATTTTTTTGTTATAATTATTTTTATTTAAAAATTTTTATTACTTGAATAAGACATCTCAAATTATGTATCTAATATCATTGTAGCTATAACTCACAGAAACAAAAACAAGTTATACTGTGCCTCACTATGTTCTTTTTCTGTTATTTTTCATGTGGATAAAACACTTTTATCCCTATCTGGAATAAAAGTTCCATCATGAACAAAAGTTAAGCACTGTATATAACATTGCGATACTGATTTGGCATAGTGTTATTCCTGAACAAGTTCTTACCTTAATAAAGTACTTATGAAATAAAGAAACCACCGAAGGAGACCAGGGAACTTGAAAGGACAAATAACACAGATAGGAATAACAAAGTTTAGTACCCTGATCTACAAAATGAGCTAACTGTACACTCATATGTCAACTTCACAGAGTGGGATAAGAGTCAAGTGAGTTATTTAACTATAAATATTCTAATTACTTCTATACCTTCAAAAGTTTCTTTTATTATCACTCACTTTCATAGTTAAAGACTTTCTCTACCAATCAAGTTATCTCTATATATTAATGTTTTTCTTACTTTTATTAATCAGATAATATGAGGCTTTATAATAATCAAGAGATACAATCTTATCCTTATTCGATTGTTTTAAAATGTTGTAAACAATAACAATTACTAAAGTAATGAACTCCCAGTGGGTCTGGGACCTCAAATTGGTAATATGTGTTTCATTAACACTTAAAATTATTATTATTTCATTATTTCTTATTTTTAACAATATTAATGGTAATAAGCCAAATTACTGGTTCAAGAAGCCAATTTTAGTCATTCTATTCGTTCTCATTGGTTTTAAATTTTTTTTCTAGGATGATCAATTTTTTTAAAGTGCTAAGTAAATGACTAAGAGGCAAGAAAGTACTGTAAAGTCTAATCCTATTTCATGTACCTGTAATGTGTTATTGAGAGGTCTTCTTTCTTACACTCCCCATTGCAAAATTGCAAACCAATTGTGAGGCTGTGTTCATTGAACTGCTACTGGACTAATACACAGAGAAGCATATAAAATAGTGAGCATTTAAAAATTATTTCCTCAACATTACAGGTTACCTTCACTTTTAAACTAGACACATTTTTGTATTTATTAGAAAATCATGAGCAAATGTTTGTCCACTAAGGTTTAGCGAGCTGTGATGTCTCCTTTATTAATTTTACTTCAAATTCAGAAAACCTCATACTTTGTCTTTTTGATAAAAATCATTTATAGGGACATACATGATCAGAGTGAATTCAAGTAAAATGGCAAAAAACTTCCATATTCAGGAGAAATTGAAGAGGACTATATGTCTAATTCAAGAAAAGTTTTAAATGGGAAAATGTTTACTTCGTAAGATAACCTGTTGTCTTTTGCTAGGTTAAAACTTCCTTTTAATAATCCATGCACACAGCATGAGCAAACTTGGCGTAAAAGTGCAAGATAATTATGATTTCATGGCTGTCCACTTCTTCACTAATAACAGTCAGTCAGGGTCTTCTGAATGGACCCTGGTTAAAGAAAAGAAGTTGGTCATAATAAAGAGTAAATATGAATTAAATGGCTCCCCCACAGAGTGTAGAAACTAGTGGCATTAGTTATCTAAATTTTGTCATCCAATCTACCCCAACAGTTTCAGAAGACAATGGAGGAAAAATAATAATGTAAGGCCTAGGCAAGGAGGTATAATACACAAATACAGGTCAGACAAGTAATTAACTTGAAAGTAGCTTATCTAAATTAGCATTTTTAAGCACATTCTTATATTAGACAAAAATGGTCAGTCTTGCTCTCAAGGAGGTTATAGCAACCTTAGATGAGAGGAAGCGAGATGTAGACCATTTTTAGAGTGTTCGTTAATGCCAAATCTCTTTTTGCTTCATTCATTCTCCAGTGTTTATTTATATCTGTGGCAAGGATGCAGGTCAAGAACCTATTTATATGGTTGTATAAGAACCAGGTATTTACCATTTTTAGACTGTATTCTAGCCTGGGCAATAAAACAAGAATCCCATTCTCTCTCCCTCTTTCTCTTCCTCTTTCTTTCTTTCATTCTTTTGCTGTGTCTTTCTTTCTCCTTTTCTCTCTTTTTCTAAAATCTCTTCCTCTTCCTCTCTTTCATTCTTTTTATTCTAAAAAAAATAAAATAAAATAAAATAAAAAATAAAAAAATAAAAAAGAAACACTGGAGGGACACAATCCAGCTCCTAAGAGCTGGTTCAGAATTTTAGTTTGGAAAAACATCCCCTCAGAATTTTGAGGATATTGCTCCACTATCTTCTAGTTTCCTCTATATGTCCTGCTAAGACAAAATCCCTTTTTTTGGGAGACAAGGTCTTACTGTTACCCAGGCTGGAGTGCAGTGGTGTTACCTCAGCTCACAGCAGCCTCCACCTCCCAGGCTCAAGTGATGCTCCCAACCCAGCCTTGAAGTAGCTGAGACTACAGATGTGTGCCACCATGCTCAGCTAATTTTTAAATTTTTCTGTAGAGACAGGGTCTCCCTATATTGCCCAGGCTGGTCTCAAACTTCTGGGCTCAAATTATCTTCCCGCCTGAGCCTCCCAAAGTGTTGGAATTACAGGCATGAGCCACGGTGCCTGGCTAATGATGTCCTTGATCCGTGGTGATGCCTCTGTTCCTCTCCAGAAGCTTTAGGATCTTTCTTTGCCTCAAAGTGGAGCTATTTTTATTCATTTTGCCAGAACTCAGTGGACCCTTCAAATCTGCAAACTTGTGCCCATCTTTGGGGAAACTATTTCCCTGATGATTTCTGCTCCTTTGGTTTCTCTGGTTGTTCTTCCCACAACTCCTCTATTATTTAGATGTTGAAATGGGAGAGTTTCTGACTGTGGCCTTCACTTCAGAGGTAGTAGTCTAGAGACCTACTGTGATGCCTTTTGCAGAAGTCGAGCCTCCAGCCTTCTGGGTGGGGGAAGGAGGATGATGCAACTCTTAACTGCTTCGTAACAGAAGTCTGTCTTTAGTTCCTCATTTCCAGAGGTGCCTTTTGAGAATTCTACAATCTACATAGAATCTACACACAATCTACACAGAGCTGCTTCTAGACTTTCTATGGTCTACGAAGTTACCCTGAGGCTTCCAAAGCCTTTTCATTGCCTCCTCTTCGTTGATCTGACCTTATGATCTTTTGCCACAGTCTTAGTGGGGCTGCAGGATGGAGTACAGCTAATATGTCTTCAATCCCATCTTTAAACATATACTTCTTAAATACATATTTATGGCCAAACAGGCCTGCTGTGCCCACCAGCCTCTCCCACCTTCTGTAAATTTGCAACAGTTGGGTCACAGTCAGCCTGGAGGATGTCCCATGCTGAGGCCTTAGGTCTGAATCAGGTACTGGCTTTTAGTGAGAAAGACAGCCTGTAGCTGGTGAAGCCTGGACAGTGCCTGAAGGAGGAGCTGGAGGATGAGGTCTGACTGGCCACTACGTTAGCTCCTCTGAGCCTGGAATGTCCCAATGATGTGTCAATTTGAACACTGAGCCCAGAGGTGGTTGTGAGTAGGACAAGGTGTACAAACAGCACAGTGGTCTCTGTCCCCAACCACCCCAAGTGCTAGAGAGAAGAGTTCCGTAATCAGGATGGGATAGGGATGGGTCCTATGTAGCAAATGGTCCTCTGCCCTACTCCTGGATCCTCAAGGGTCCAGTCTTTTGAGAAAAGGAACCAGGAAACCAATGGGTCTGAAGCACTTGTTTTCTAGAAATCCCCCATCACACAGCGGTGACTGCATTCTAGCTGCTGGGCCTGACTGCACGCCCACAAAGTGCCCATGTCTACAGGATGCTCAGCCCTCGCCGGCCTCTGTCCCTCCACCACCGTGCTCAGCTAGAAAGTGCTGTCTGTATTTGAAGTTCAAGTTGGAAGATGAAGCCCACCGAGGCCACACAGTTCTGTGATAAGAGCCTGAAGTTGGCTCTAGAGCAAGACAGAGCTCCTGACCCCCATGACGCAAGTCGTCTTTCAAACACCCCACACCATCTCTACAGAAAAAAAAAAACAGGACAACAGGGAGCAGAGGGACTCCAGGAAAGGGAAAACATGACAGACACCCTGATGTGGTTTGGCTGTGTCCCCACCCAAATCTCATCTTGAATTCCCATGTCTTATGGAAGGGACTTGGTGGGAGGTAATTGAGTCATGAAGGTGGGTCTTTCCCATGCTATTCTTGTGATAGTAATCTGATGGTTTTACAGGGAGGTGTTTCCCTGCACAAGCTCTCTCTCTGCCTGCCACCATCCATGTAAGATGTGACTTACTCCTCCTTGCCTTCTGCCATAATTATGAGGCCTCCCTAGCCACGTGGAACTTAAGTCCATTAAACCTCTTTCTTTTGTAAATTGCCCAGTCTCGGGTATGTTTTTATCAGCAACATGAAAATGGATAATATACACCCCTACTCAGAATGACAAGAACCTTAGTCATCACTAGCAAATAAAACTTCTCATTACCAACCAAGGAAATACACTCACCTCTTCAATCTTTTTGACAAGGGGACGTGAATTTCTGATGAAAGTTATCTTACCAAGTTTAAACTCATAATTGGGAATTCCTCTGTAAGAAGAGAGACAAGGAAAAATGTTATTTCCAGGAAAAAAGGACTAAAATTCATTTTTGACAGTCAAAAGGAATGCAGAAAACATGTTGCTGCACCCCACCTGGGCCCTTTGGTGCTTCCTGGCATCCTCCCAGGAGGGAAACAGAAGGTAACCGGCTTCCTGATTGATATCAACATTGGGTGTAAGGCCTATGGACCTGCCTATGGAGAGGGGTCATCTGAAGAATTGGGAAGACCTCACTGTGTCTGTCCTGAGCTTCACAGAACCCCCTGAGGCAGTAAGACTCTTACTCCAGTATTCTTCTGATTTCACACACATAATAGACAACTGACACACCTCAGCCCTGCCCCTGCCTTGATGGTCACCAGAGGAAGGGTCTGCTGTGGGTCCCTGGACCCAGCAACAGAAGCACATCTAACTGAGGTAGTGCTTCAGGGACCTTTCAGGGAAATTGAGATAATGTGACCTGATTAATAATCCAAAGTCATGAAACAGGAAAACCAGGCAGATCACCAAATAGGGACCAGAAAGGTTTTGAGTAAGAGACAGATCTGATCAGATGCACATCTTAGGAAAGCCACTGGGGGCAAGAAGAGGCTGAACTGGAGGTATGGAAAGAGGCTGGACCACAGTGGTACTGGGAGTGGCACTGTATGGAAGGAGGGACATGTTATGCTGCACCTCACCAATGAAAGCAGGTCATGGTTTTAGTCCCCTGGGAGCCTGCTGACCCAGGCTTTGTCTCGAGAACTGGGGTGAAGCTGCCTGACCCCAGGAGGGTGGCACAGATCCTCCCTGGAAAACAACAAAGGACCTGAGCAGAGCCAGGACAGACCTACCTTTTAATATCTCCTGGCTTGATTGGGGAGGGGCTGGGCTCCACCCCTTTCTTCTTTCCATCCAGTCTATTGCCAGAGCCGGAGAAGGCCTAGACAGGAAAGAGGAGAGTCATATAATGAGTCCAACAGTGAGCAAAGATGTGTCCTTTGCTCGGAGATCACTGTAGGGATGTGAGCTAGGAGTGCTGCACAAACCCCCTCAGGACTAAAGCCCTCACTCCTCAGCTACTGGGGTGCTGGCAGCTGAGAACTCTGCCCAGTTCCTCAGGGGCACCCATGAGCTGAAGAGAGTCACCTGGCCAAGAGCAGCCAGCAGTCAGTGTTGGTTTGAAAGGCTTCACCCCTGCCTCTGCAGGGCCACCTAGTTAAAGCTGTGTGGGTGGGCTAAGGCCACTGTTGTGACTGCCCCATAGCTCAGCTTCCCATCATTCTGCCCTCTGCTGCTGCCTGGCACCTCCTGCCACCTCCACCTGTTTCCCAGGGAGCCTTGCCAGTCGTTATGCTAAGGGTCATGTTTGCAACCTACATGGTACAGGCAAAGAAAAAAGGAAACATGATTTACAAGAGAGAGAAAGCAAATGTAGTATTTGGTCAACCTAAGGGAAGAGTGTATGTCTACTGTACTATTTAAACTCTTTGGTAGGTTAGCAATTCTTAAAAAGCTGGGCTGCCTTATGGGGCTGTTGGGAAGATTCCCAGAGAGTGGCATAAAAGGGTCTGGTAACTGAGCAAGTGGCAGATTTGCATGTGCACAGGTACCCAGAGACCCAGCCCCTGATGATGTTCATCGAGCATCATGGAGAACAGCTTGAGTGAGTGTCCTAATTCCAAGGCGCAGAGGGCAGAGCAACATTAAGTCGAGTGGCCTGGTACTCACACGGAAGCCCAGCTCTCCAGCATAGCCACTGTGGTCAGCTTCACCTTCCTGACAGGGAGAGAAAGAAAAACAGCTGAGCTCCTCAGCAGGGACACCCAGCTTCCCTCCCACCACCGCCATTCCCCAGGCTAGGATGTCCCCCAGAAGCATGGCTGGAAGGGAAGCAGAAGTCATGACTACACCAACTCTAGCAGAGGCCACCCATGAGCTGCTGGCAGAAACTCACAAAGCAGCATGCAGCAGGACAGCAAAGGACACTGGGGATAACATTTACCGTCGACTCCTCATGCTGGGCTTGTCTTTCAGGTTCTTTGTAGCCCAGGGGAGCATCAAAGTCCACCTGTGTTTCCAGGATTTTAAAAGAAAATATTGAGACATGGCCACCTTTGGCTTTCTTATCTTTTTTGTTTTTAATTAAGACAACTGTAGATTCACATGCAGTTTTAAGAAATAATACAGAAAGATGCCTTGTACACTTGCCCAGTTTTCCCAATGGTAGCATCTTACAAAATTACAGTAAAGTTTTGCTGCTAGGATATCAACACTGGCACAACCCACCGTTCTTATTCAGATTTCCCCAGTTTTACATGTTTTTATGTGTATTTTTAGTTCTATACAATTTAATCACTGTGTAGGGCCACGTATGCACCACAGTTGAGATGTGGAACAGTTTCACCACCACTAGGATTGCCCATGTTGTCTTTTTATAACAATACCCAGCTGTCTCCCAGCCCCCTCTGCCAGCCCTAACCCCTGGCAACCACTAGTCTGTCTTCCATTTCTAAAGTTCTGTTACTTCAAGGATGTTATATAATGAAGTAACTTTTGGGGATTGGCCTTTTTTGCTCAGCAGGATTCCCTAGTAATACAACCAGGATGCTGTGTGCATCAGCACTTTATTCCTACTCAGAAGGTTGAGTACGCTTTCTTAGCTTTAAGAATATTCACTCCTCAACAGGTCAGAGCGGACCATGGCAGCACTGGCAGCAAACTCTGTTGCCCCAACTGGCCTGTAGATAGATCGGTCACAGTTTCCTCATGATGTTCTGACAGCATCCTCCTCCTCTGTACCCAAAGAGTCCCAGGGGCTGTTTGATGCCCTCCTGACGCCCTGGCCTGCAGTGGTCACCAACTGCCCATCCTCCCAGGGCCCAAGCTCACTATAACTTGACAGAGCCACTCACATTCATGTCACATTCAATGATGGACACTGCCTTGTCAGGTTTGGTCTCCATCACACGCAGTTCGTAGATCTGTAGGGCAAACATAGAAATCAGTTGGGTGCTTTCCTGGCAGCACTGGAGCGTCACTGTCCATGTTATTCTAGCTCTACTGGCTCCTACAAACAACACATCATTCATACCCGTGACACAACCCACAGCTGCACTTCTTGCTGTGACAACGTCATAGGGGATAGGCTGCCCTGTGCCCATCGCTTAAGAGATGCTGTTCCCCAGATGTGGTTCAAATTAGACAAGGTAGTTATATAGCAAACTGCAAAAGACACTAACAACATTTAGCCCAGAAAGTTCACTACTTCTGGAACTTTATCATTTATTTTATTTATTTTTAGACTCTTGCTCTATCACCCAAGCTGGAGTGCAGTGGCACAATCTCAGCTCACTGCAACCTCCACCTCCTGGGTTCAAGCAATTCTCCTGCCTCAGCCTCCCAAGTAGCTGGGACTATAGGTGTGCACCACCACACCTGGCTAATTTTTGTATTGTTGTAGAAATGGGGTTTCACCATGTTGACCTGGCTTGTCTCAAACTCCTGACCTCAGGTGATCCGCCCACCTCAGCCACCCAAAGAACTGGGATTACAGACGTGAGCCACCACGCTTAGCCTTGGAAATTTATTCTAAGAAAATAACTAGCTAAGTACCCAATGAGAAAATTCTAAGAATCCTCATACTGATGTCACTAATACTAGTATACAGACGCTCCTTGACTTACGATGAAACCAAGTCCCATAAACCCATCCTCAGTTGAAAATGCATTCATACTCCTAACCTACCAAACATCACAGTGCAGCCTGTCTTAAACCATATAATATAAAGATTTTATAATAAAATGTTGAATAACTCATGTAATTTATTGAATACTGTACTGAAGATAAAAAACATAATGGTTATATAGGTATTCAAAGTATGGCTGAAGGTATATCATGTCTGCATCATCATAAAGTTGAAAACTTCTGGGTAGAACCATGGTCAGGGACCATGGTTGTATACTCGAAATGCAGCTGAATTATATTTGTTTACAAATAAATTTATAGCTATACAATGGTATACTATGCAACCAACAGGAAAAAAATTTTAAAACCAGTCATGTTGCTTGTGGCTAAGATGACCTTGCATATATAAAATTGCACATAAAAAATGTCCAGACACTATCTACTTTTTCCTGCATCATTTTGGCTTCTTTGCTTTTATCTAAAATGTCTTGCTTTTTTTTTTGAGATGGAGTCTCGTGCTGTTGCCCAGGCTGGAGTGCAATGGCACAATCTTGGCTCACCATAACCTCCGCCTCCCGGGTTGAAGTGATTCTCCTGCCTCAGCCTCCTAAGTAACTGGGACTACAGGCGTGTGTCAACATACCAGGCTAATTTTTGTATTTTTAGTAGAGACTGAGTTTCACTATGTTGGCCAGGCTGGTCTTGAACTCCTGATGCTGTGATCTGCCTGCTTCAGCCTCCCAAAGTGCTGGGATTACAGGCGTTAGCCACCATGCCCAGCCAGTATGTCTTGCTTTTACAATCATTTTAAACAGTCTGGATAGTTCCACCATTTAAACAAAAACAAAAACCTAAGCAGGGTCATATTGACTTTTAAAAGTATCATAATTTTTGAATAGTCAAGGAACAAAAAAGGATCTGTCATTGTGAGGATATATTACTCAGCATCTGGCCTATTCTCAATCATTTTGCTATTTTAATGACACTACTATGAACATTCAAACATGTCTCCTAGGGCTTGGCTCATGCTTCTCTATAGTTTTCATATTGCAGGCCACAACCAATCAGTGGGTCATAAAACCAACTGGGCTGTAAGCAGAACTGAAAAGAAAAGACTTGGAAGATAGTACACTAGAAATACCAGAATATACTGCATTTAGTAAGAATAAGTATTCCTGTGACATTTTCCATTTACTTTTATGTACTAGCATAATATTAAACACTTTTTTTTTTTGTAACTATTGGACCACTTTTCTAGCTTGGGGCTCCTCAAACTACCCGAGAAGACCTAGTTTTTAAAAATGTGCAGTCTGCTGGACTGCCACGTGGTCCTCCTGCACAGAAGCAGGATACAACACACACCAGACTCCAAGAGCTCACCAGGACAAGGACTGGTTCTGTGGCTATGTGTGTGGAGGTTACAGCAATGCCAAATTACTGTAAGTTTCTAAAGATTCACTTTTGATTCCTGCTTCCCCTAGGCCCTGGCAACTACCATTCTTTCTTTTTTTTATATTGAGTCAGGGTCTTGCTCTGTCCCCAGGCTGAAGTGTAGTGCCATGACTATGGCTCACTGCAGACCTAACTGATCCTCCCGCCTCAGCCTCCTGAATAGCTGGAACTATAGGTGCATGCCACCATAACCAGCTAATTTTAACTTTTTTTCTATTAATTTTTTGTAGTGACGGGATCTCACTATGTTACCCAGGCTACTCTCAAACTCCTAGGCTCAAACAATCCTCCAGCCTTGGCCTCCATGCTGGGATGCCAGGTGTAAGCCACTGTGCCCGGGTGATTCTACTTTCTGTCTCCATGAATTTGACTACTCTAGGTACCTCATGTAAGTGGAATCATATTATTTGTCTGTCTGAGTCTGGTTTACTTCACTGAGTAGAATGTTCATCCATGTGGTAGCATGTGTCAGAATTCACTCTCTTTTTAATGCTGAATAATATTCCATTGTAGGCCAGGCGAGGTGGCTCACACCTGTAATCCCAGCACTTTGGGAGGTTGAGCCGGGTGGATCACCTGAGGTCCGGAGTTTGAGACCAGCCTGACCAACATGAAGAAACCCCATCTCTACTGAAAATACAAAAAAAAAAAAAAAAAATTAGCTAGGCGTGGTGGCGCATACCTGTAATCCCAGCTACTCGGGAGGCTGAGGTAGGAGAATCGCTTGAACCCAGGAGGTGGAGGTTATGGTGAGCTGAGATCCGCCACTGCACTCCAGCCTGGGCAACAAGAGCGACACTCCATCACAAAAAAAAAAAAAAAAGAAAGAAAAATTCCATTGTATGTGTATACCACATATTATTTATCCACTCATCTGCAATTTATTTTTGACTGTGGTGTGAGTTAGGGACTCAATTTGTTTTTTCATCTTAGGCATGGTCAATATCCCAGATTCCCCAGCTCCAGTTATTTCCTTTGCTTGGTGACGTCAATGCTGCCTCAGTGGTGGATCAAGGTTCTTGGTACATAAGGCTTTGTTCCAATGGCCTACTTGTCTACTCCAGCACCAGCATCATATGGCATCTTAACCACTGGAGCTTTATTACACTTAGCTGCCACATAGAATCTTCCTTGTATATGACTCGATTCTTTTGTCAATATTTTATCTACAATTTATAAATCTGTGTCAAGCGACAATGATCTGTAATTTACCTTTCTCCTACTATACTTGTCTGGTTTTGGTGATCAAGGTTATACAGCCCTCAGAGAATGAGTTGGGGAATATTTTCTCTTTCTATATTCTTCGAATATCCAAGAGCAATTTATTTCTTGAATGTGAGGAAGAACTTGCATATATAACCATCCGGGCATGGGTTTCCTGGATTAAGATTTTTCTGATTCAATTATTTGACTGGCTATACAATTATTTAGGCTATTTTTTTTCTTTAGTCAAATTTCAATTACACTTTTTTCTGGGAAAGAATTTATCAACATCAAGTTGTCTCATTCCTTAGTATAAAAATTTTTCACAGTTGTTTTTATCTTTTAAGATATCTGCTTTTATGCTTTTTTTTTTTGAGACAGAGTCTCACTCTGTTGCTAGGCTGGAGTGCAGTGGCGCAATCTCAGCTCACTGAAACTTCCTTCTCCCAGTTTCAAGCAGTTCTCCTGCCTCAGCCTCGTGAGTAGCAGGGATTACAGATGTGTGCCACCACGCCCAGCTAATTTTTGTATTTTTAGTAGAGATGGGGTTTCGCCATGCTGGCAGGATGGTCTTGATCTCCTGACCTCATGATCTGCCCACCTTGGCCTCCCAAAGTGCTGAGATTACAGGAGTGTACCACCGTACCCGGCTATACTGTTTTTAAACATTCAGTATGTATGTACACTTTTCAGGGTTTGCTTTTTTTTGAGGCAAGGTCTTGCTTTATCACCTAAGCTACCGTGCAGTCACACGGTCACTGTTCATTTTAACCTCTGCCTCCCAAACTCAAGCGATCCTCTCACCTCAGCCTCCCAAGTAGCTGGGACTACAGGTGCACGCCACCATGCCCAACTAATTGTTATATTTTGTAGAGATGGGGTTTTGCCATGTTGCCCAATCTGGTCTTGAACTCTTGGACTTAAGTGACCCGCCCACCTCAGCCTCCCAAAATGCTGGGATTAAAGGTGTGAGCCACCGCACCCAGCTTCAGTTACCTTTTTTTATTACTTTATTGAACTGTAAACAGAGAACACTTTAATTCTAAACAACTCTCTTAAGAGAGTAGGCGGTGGCTCATGCCTATAATCCCAGTGCTTTGGAAAGCTGAGGCAGGTGGATCACCTGAGGTCAGAAGTTCAAGACCTGCCTGGCCAATCTTGGCTGGTCTCTACTAAAAATACAAAATTAGCTGCATATGGTAGCACATGCCTGTAGTCCCAGCTACTTAGGAGGCTGAGACAGGAGAATCTCTTGAACCTGTGAAGGGGAGGCTACAGGGAGCCAAGATCACACCACTGCACTCCAGCCTGGGTGAGACACAGTGAGACTCTGTCTCAAAAAAAAAAAAAAGGAGTGAGCCTGAAGACTTACTCTTTTCCAATGTTTTGGATGTCATTTTTAAGCCTCATACATTAAACATTATTACCGTTTTATATGGCAACATTTACCCCGGCTTCCTATTTGTCAATTTATTTATTCCCTATTCCTTCTTGCTTTCCTTCTAGGATAATGTTTATTTCTACAGTACATACTTTTAAAATTCCATTGGTAAATAACCTCTCTCAGATTTGGTTCATCTGAAAATATTTTTATTTTGCCCTTATTCTTTAAGGGAGGTTTTAATGATAGTCACTTGATTCTGGCTGTAACTGTTGCTATTCAAAGTCCTGCTTGCTGTTCTTCTATAGGTACTGTGTTTTCTCTCTGCTTACCTCTCTGTATTTGGTATTTTCTACCTGTAGCTTATTCTGTTTGTTATACATTATCAAATTCCTGTAATGTTGGGCTGACCACCAATTCTAAATCAATTTCAGTTACCATCTCTTCGGATTATTACAATTCCTCCATTCTTTCCTACACGGATAGCAATGGGCATGTTTGACTTTCTCAGTGTCTTCAACACCTCAAGCTCTCAAATGTTCCAGTTCCTTGCTCCTCTGTGTGAAATTATGCTACTTCTTCAGATTTATCGTTCATTAAGTCTTTTATAGCTGTTGTTTACATTTTGTGTTTCAAATCTTTCTGGTTATTTCTGATAGCCTTTTGTTGCTTGCTATTTTAATTCCATTTTTTAAAATATCTTTGTTTTGTATCTAATTATTTTACAGTTGTATCTAGAATTTCTAATACTGATTTCCTTAGGGATCTAATTTTTATTGTCTCTGCTTTGTATGTCTGGTGTTTTAATTATGTATTCTTGTTTGCTTGTTCAATTGACAGCAACTCCAAAGGCTTAAAATGCAGTGCTTTTTCCAGAGAGGATCTGAGTTTATTTCTCCTGAGACAAGGACAACATCCTCCTCTGTGTTTATTTTACTGCTTTTAAGAGTTCCAGTTCAACCGTGATCTCTGATTCAGATCTTCCACTAGAGCACTGATACAGCTATATGGCTTCAGGGCAACCTGCTGAATCTTTAAAATCCTCTATAAGCACAACAGTACATTAATCAGAAGGGCCCATTAGGAGTATCTAGTTTTCCATACTTCTAAAAGTGGAAGTTCAAACCTGTGTTTCAATTTTACGCAACTCTATATAATCTACCCTCCCTTACAGTGCAAAGTATCAGTACTATCCTTTATCATCAGTTTAAGGGTTATATTTAGTATTACTACCTTAACATTAAAACAATAACATTAAACCGCCTATGATTAATTTTAAAAGCTTAGCGTATTCAGTTAAGATAAATGATAACTAAAATGTGCCCCAATGCTAAAGGCAACAAGAGTATTTCTTAGTTTATTAAAAGGAAAAAAGAAAGTGTGATTCGAAACTCACAAAACTGAAAAATAAAGGTTATCATATTAGATGCCTCAAATACAAGGAAACTGCCAGAGAATAAACTGGATCCCTGCACTGACACCAAGGAAGTAACGGCTAAACCACATGCACCTGTGACACAGCTGTGAAGGCCCAGTCTCCGAGGAAACCAGAGAGTGCTGTGAAGGAGCTAAGTGCTAGCTTCAGGGAAAGCCCGGCCCAGCCAGGCTGCCGTCACTCCTGAACACTAAGGCCAGCCCTGGCAGCAGTTCTGTGGGAGGGTCAATTGTCAACAGCTACAGTGAACGGAGGCACTCATATTACTGTGCTCCACACCTGTGGTAGGACAGCCTGATGGCAGGATTGCCAACTATTACATCCTCCCTCAGACATGTTCCCATAGTTAATGGGAAAGTGAATGCCTTCTTGAACTTTGGAGGAAGTCCTGTCATTTCACTTTACAGTTAAGTTGTCTAGACCCAGAAACCTAAACAGCATAAAATCATGGATGAAAACAGAGGCATTCAGACCTGAGAGACTCGTGTCAAAAAGGTCAAGCCCAGAGGAGCTGCTAAGTGAAAACGGAAGCTGAAGAAAACAGGAAGAGGAAGAGGATGTGGGCTCCCAGGAGAAGGAGAGATGAGCCCAGGAGGTGTTGTCCTAAGGCAGAGCCAGGCTCTGCTTCTCAGATGCCACACAGCACTTGCCACCAGTGCAGGGCCTGTCTGCTTCTGTGGGGCAGGATTCCCAAGGACAAGGACCCAGCGGGCTGTTTCTGTGTCTCTACAGCCCTGCAAAGGGCTTAGCTCAGATCAGAGGTACAGTGGGGACCTTTCAAACTAAGACAGAACCAGCAGGCTTGCCACCAAGGTACACAGAGGTATGACTAATAAGTCTTTCAGTGTTCCCCTGTAAATGCAATCTATCCTCAAAACAGAGTCACCAAATGAATTAGGGCTCTAAATATGAACCCAGGAAAACTTAGTAACCAAACAGTAGGTGGTAATTAGGTGATAAGATCCAGGCATATCCTGCTTAAAAAGAAGCCCCATTCAAACATTTGAATGGACACTGCAGGTGGCTCTTGCCGGGTATGACCCACATAAACTGGGCTCACCTTTTCATTATAGTTGATAGCAATCACATCCCCGGTGGTCAGACAGGCAAAGTTCCTCAGCGCGTTTTCTAATCTGCAGACACACTGTCAAGGCAACATGGCAAGATGGATACCTTAAATCTGAAACAAGTTTCCAGGAAGGGTTAGATGATTACTGCTAGGTAGAGACTGTACCATGCTGGTACTTAAAACACGAAGCTTTAATACAACGAAGTACTACTTGGCAATAGGGAAGGATGGAACTCCTAACATGCAGTAATATGGATGAATCTCACAAATACCAACCCGGGGGAAGGGGAAATAACCAACCACGAAAGGGCAGTGAGAGTCCATGCACACAGAACCCTGAGAAAAACATATCTATGAAGATGCGAGGTAGCTGAGAGGTTTCTAGACCAAAGGGTCAGCTGGAAACTGGCAGGAAAGGACCTTTAGGGAACATGGAAATGTTCTGGTTACATGAGTGTACACATTTGTCAAAGTGGCTGATCTGTGTGCATTTTACTGTATACAAATTATATTATGGGATTTAAAAAGTCCTATAGGAGTACAAAAGAAAAGATTAAATGAGTCAGATAGGTCCTCTCAAACATTCCTCAAAATCAAAGATGCTTTCATTTATACTTTCATTGTTTCTAACTTTTGAGCTGGTAAGTTTAGAGTTAATAAAAAAATTTAAAAAAAAGAAACCAGCAAGTACTTTTTAAACAGTTAAAAATGGTAGAACCCAAATATCCACACAAGGAAATGTCTATTCATGTGGAATATTTTAACCATGTCTTCCTCATCAATTTGCTGAATTACTTTACATAAAAAAGTCACATGAAACTTAACTCCAGAGCCTGCCACCGTCAAGAGTCCAACTCGAGGGTGAAAGAGTAAGGCTATTAGGTTCACCTCACTTGATCTAACAGCTTTCTAGAACCACAGCAGCTTTGTGAAAAGCACCTTATGTGATGGACACTTTCTTTGCTCCCACACATGAAGCGCCATGGTGCAGAGTGTCCTTCCCTCCACTCCTCCAATGACCCTGCCAGGGCCTCTTCTCTGACTTCCACTGCAGCAGCTGGAGGAGAGGAACCAGAGCCCTCAGGTTGGAAACACGAGGCCTCTGCGGTGGGGCTGGCTCCCCACATGCCTCTGCGTACTCTGGTTCCTGCTGTGCCACCAGCTTCCCCACTTTCTTTGCTTGATGCCAAAACTGCTTTCATCCAGACCTCAGCCAGACCAGAGAACACCAGGCTGACTCTCAACTGACAGAAGTTGATGCCCTTTCTCCACACACTAACAAGTTAATTGTGCTGACAGAAACAGCATCTGAGATTAACCTGATAAGAAGTCTGCATTGGGGCTGGGAGTGGTGCCTCCCGCCTGTAATCCCAGTATTTTGGGAGGCTGAGGTGGGTGGATCACCTGAGGTCAGGAGTTCGAGACCAGTTTGGGCAACACGGTGAAACTCCCGTCTCTACTATAAATACAAAAATTAGCCGGGTATGGTGGCACACACCTGTAATCCCAGCTACCTGGGAGGCTGAGGCAGGAGAATCATTTGAACCTGGGAGGTGGAGGTTGCAGTGAGCTGAGATCATGCCACTGCACTCCAACCTGGGCAACAGAGTGAGACTCCATCTCAAAAAAAAAAAAAAAAAAAAAAAAAAAAAAAAAAAAAAAAAAAAAAGAGCCTACATTGCAACACATGTAAAAACCCTAAGAAAATTAGAAGGGGCTACAGCTACAGAGGCAGGGCCCATTCCTGGTCACTGTCAGCCAAACAAGCACCTCTAGGTCAGAGCTCTGAAGGACAAGTTAACCAGCTCTTCCCACAGGACATCCCCACGCCTGTGGGACAGGAGGCTCAACAAGACCATCATGTCCAGGACATGGGCAGCAAAGGACATACATGGCCCATTTGCATCCAGAGCACAACCAGCACTGCCTTGCTCCTAAGAACATACCTGGAAAGAGGGCTACTGGGGAGGGAGGCAGCTTTTCTTAACTTTCTACCTGTCTGTGTTGTTCAACTATTTTTTTTTCAAGTATGCATTACAGAAAAGAAAAAAAAAAAAGAAGTAGAATGGAGTGGTCACTCTAACACCATGATCTTAACAAGGCAAATTGGGCCCATGGAGCTAGAGATCTCAATCAGTGCACACAGCACCATCCCATACCTGCACTGCCTACTTCCTGATGCTGTCAACACATACACCTGGCTTCTGGCTTAAGTTCACAGGTTAACATAAAAATCAACTAGAACCTGACACCTTTGCGTTCTGCTTGCTGACACAGAAATTGCAGTCATTGGTACCTACTGGCCTGGACTAAATAAGCTCTCAGGCTGGCATGCAGTGAGGCTGACGGGCCAGTGCATGGCTGGGAGGGGGTGCTAGGGAGCCAAAGAAGGGGCTGGAACTGAAGGCAGATGAGCTGCTCCCTCCTTCCATTTGTGCCAGGTGACACAGACCAACTGAAAGAAGGGCTTCATTGTGGTCTCCAGGAAGTGTCTGGGAAGTGACAGGGGCAGCCCAGACGGCACACAGTGCACTTGGCCAGGGCCACGCAGATGTGCTAGATGAACCCCATTATTCTCAAATCACAACTTGAATCATAAACAAATGTGTGATCCCCAAAGCAGGCACAGATTCAATAAAGTACATGATGTTTAACAACCACCAGCACACTCTCCTTCGTCTAGAAGAACTCTGCTTATTTGAAAAGGATACACGGCTTTGGGGTTGGTGATGTCCAGGAAGTCAGGGCTCTGAGGCTGGAATTTGGAGTACGTGGCCACTTGTAGGTTGACACTCTCCACCTGGACCAGGCCCCCTTCTTCCAAGAGCAAGTTCTGCATCATCTGAAAGGAAGAAGAGGTTACAGGAGACTCCTAGAGATGATGTAGCCTCCACAACCACTGCTCTGTATACACTGGGCAGGCCAGTCTTACTTGGGTCCTTGGAAGAGGAAGCTGAAGCAAGATAAGTAATTTGTTATACTATGTCAGAAAGGAGGGGAAAAAATCAAGTAATGTGAAAGGGAGGAAGCCAATAAAGGGGTGCTACTGAGGCTGCTGCAGCACACAGTATGAACACATCTCTGTAGGGCCACCTGGTTGCTCACTAGCTCCAGGACTCCCGGGGCAGAGCATTTTCCTGGGACAGTCACTCCCCGTACTTCCATGCTGTCCCACAAGCAACTTATAAGGTCCTGGGGCAAGTAGGGCTGCATCTGAGGTAGGACAAAAGCAGCACAGGCAAGGCTGACCAAGCAATGCAATGGCACACCATAGATGAGGCTGAACGATGGTGACAAGGCCCCAGAGGTGTCTGCTATGGAGGTTATACAAATCTGACAAAGCCTTCGTATTCCTCTATTAAACAACCCAACAAGGTAGATGACGGCCGAGGAGTGAGAGGGAAAGAGTTACACAATGCCCATGAGTACAGGGTGTGCAGGGAGCCCTGACTCGGTTCATGAGCTCTTATGTGTCCTGGCATGAAATTTTGCTTGTCTTATCTGAAAACGTCTTTTTTTTTTTTTGAGACAGAGTCTTGCTCTGTCGCCAGGCTGGAGTGCAGTGGCGCGATCTCGGATCACTACAACCTATACCTCCCAGATTCAAGCAATTCTCCTGCCTCAGCCTCCTGAGTAGCTGGGACTACAGGTGCACGCCACCACGCCCAGCTAATTTTTGTATTTTTAGTAGAGACGGGGTTTCACCATGTTAGCCAGGATGGTCTTGATCTCTTGACCTCGTGATCCGCCCGCCTCGGTCTCCCAAAGTGCTGGGATTACAGGCGTGAGCCACCACACCCGGGCCATCTTAAAAGGAACATCAGACATATAAAGAAGTAGAAAGGACTGCACAAGAGCCCCCATATGACCAGCCCTGACAGTTGACAGTGCTCACAACATGTCTCAGTCCATTGATCAGCACCCCCTCTCTCCTGGTCCCAGGCCACACTAGATGCCCTGAAGCAAATCCCAGGTATCACCTCCCTTCAAGAATGTTTCATTGGGAGTGGCAGTGAGAAGGAACAGCCAAAAGAAGAGGGGGCTGAAGGCTGTGTCACAGATGAAAGGGAGCTCATGAGGAGGGGGAGGCATGCTGAGGCCAAGGCTGTGTCTGGGAGGCTGTGCCTAGGCCACGAGGGAAGCCTGAGTGGTGGATCCTGTGGAGAGGCATGCAGAGGACCTCAGGCGCTCACACTGACAGCTGACTGTCAGGCCAGTAAGGGCAGAAATAGAGGTTGGTCACTCTATCAGACACCACAGGCAGGCACAGAAGGATGCAGAGGCAACTGGCTTTGGTAACTGGGGTCTGGCATACCTGGGAGTGATGTTCTAACAGGAAGTACTCTAAGGTTCAGAGTCAGCCAGCCACAGGCCAGGAGCACTGTCCCTTAGGGAAAATTTATGTGGGAAATCTGTCAGCGAGGGGAAGGATACTGGGCTGCAATCGCAAGCCTGAGGGAAGTCTGGCCAGGGATGGGGGTGGCTTCCTCAGCCAGAGGCAGGACACTACCATAGGTGATGTGAGGAGGAGAGGTAGAAGTCAGACTAGGGCTTGAGGTGAGAAATGGGCTGCTGGAAGAGGCCTAAGAGCAGTAAGCAGGCAGGAGGAGCTGACGCCTGGCCCTCCCCATGCAGCATTTTAGAGCATACAGCACAACGCGCAGCCAGGTAGGCCTTAGCTGTAAGAAGAAAGGCCAGCACCTATTCCACACTGGCTTGCCCTGAAGTAGCTTGGGAGCATTGGTGGGATGGAGCCCACCAACCAGCCCAGAAAAAGCACTGGCTCACACACCCTCCAAGACAGCAGAAGGGGGACACCTGGCATCCGTCTGTCCATGCCAGGAGCTGGAAGGTCAACTCTGAAGAGGTGGCCTGGTGGCTTCACACCCCAAGCCAGCCCCAGGCTACCTAAAGAGGCTTTCCAGGGGAGAAAGGGATTCAATTAATTTCCTGGTCTAAAGCAGTCTAACAGCTTGGACAAGTGGCCACCCAAGCTTCAAGTCTATGGGTTAAAGGAAAACCCCAGTATCACCACCTCCTCTTATAGGTGAGCCATAGAGGGGGCTGGGCAAGTAGTCACTGCCTGACACTTCAGCTACCTAGAGTGGCTTCAGTGACCAGGCGTTCTACCGGATGAGCAGAAGATGGCCTCAGGCCCCTGGGGACACCTGCAGACAAACACAAGAATAGTAAGGGGCTGAGTAGCAAATACTGGGGAGGGCAGGTAAGCCAATCTGGGCTTTGAGGCATAAGAGCCCCCACTACAGGCCAGGGTGGGCAGGCCTGGTCAGCTGAGGTGAGGAGACAGCATGGGAAGGCGAGGCACTAGGTGCGATGGGAGTGCAGGGCTCCTGTGGGGAGACGCTGGCCAGGCCTAGACTTTGGGAAGGGCCCTGGGACCCAAGTTGAAGAGGACGGCCACTGCCACTGCAGCAGGAGCAAGATCACCTGCTACAGGAGGAAAGGGACCTTCAGAATTTCAATTCATATTATTCTTTTTTTGAGACAGAGTCTCACTCTGCCACCCAGGCTAAAGTGCAATGGCCCAATCTTAGCTCACTGCAACCTAAGTCTCCCAGAGCTCAAGCCATTCCTCTGCCTCAGTCTCACAAGTAGCTGGGATTACAGGTATGCACCACTATGATGGGCTAATTTTTGTATTTTTAGTAGAGAAGGGGTTTCACCGTGTTGACCAGGCTAGTCTCAAACTCCTGACCTCAAGTGATCTGCCCGCCTCAGCCTCCCAAAGTGCTGGGATTACAGGCATGAGTCACTGTGCCTAGCCAGAATTTCAATTCATATTTAATCTCAGAAAATATGAGTTAAGGTCATCCCTTCTGAACATTTGGTATTCACCATGATAGGGCACCAGCAGGAGAGGTGGGCTGTGCTTCAGAACACCTCCTTGGTAGCAGCCAAGCAAGCACTCTTGAGAGTTCCCAGCTCACAGCTCACTGTGGGGTCCCTCAGTATGCCTCACATAATTCAAGCACAAAGAGAAGGATAAGCAGGTCCCTCTGTGGACTTCCCTAAAATGCCAGAGCAGAGTGAGGAAAACAAGGAGCCAGGTGGGCCACAGCTACCTGTGTGGAACTCTCACGGCTGCAGGCTCCTCCCTACAGCACTGGCATAGTTCTGCTCACTTCTCTGAGGGGTATAGCCTCGAGGGCAGGTTCTGGTGGCTCTCATGCCCTGGATATCCCAGCCCAAATCTGCAATGACATCCTTCAAGTCAACTTTCCACAGAGAGCCTGCATGTAAAGAGAAAGGGTGTCATTCCCACGGCAGCTCAGTTGAGAGATTTGGGAGACGCAGTTACAGGTAGCTGAAAACACGTCCACTCTGACAGACTACTAAAAGTCGGGGGGGGAAGCATAAAATCCTCAAACACCCTACTTACTAGACCACCTAAAAAATATTCTTGCTTCATTATTTTTTAAAAAGCCTCACCTAGGAAATCATAGATGAACAGCTCAGCTATGGTTTCTGGGCAACCAGTTGTGCAACTATCAAAGAAAAGGCTGTCCCCACAGCACAGTGGCCCAAGGGTGCATCCAGAGCCCAGAAGCCCACATAAGGCACAGTGCACTGCTCTGGATCCCTTCCCTCCCGCTGGGTCAGGTTAGGCTAAGACACTGAGCAGGAGGAGTAGGTTGGGCCACCTGCTCCGGGGCCAGAACTCTCGAGTGCAGGGGGTGTCTCTGCCTAAGTGGCTGCCCTCTAGAGACCCTGGCAGCCCCACTCACCCAGTGTGGGAGGTAGCAGATGCCCTCATCAGCCACAAACTCCAGCACGCCACAGTGCGTCATGCGGTCTGAATTCTTATTGGTAAGTTTGAATAGCATGGGATAGGTAATGTTAAGTCGGCCTGAAAAGAAGAGAGAGGCTATGAGACACAATTCCTATGAAGGGAAACCTGTCCAGCCTGTGCCTTCCCTTAAAATGAGCCTCCCCACAACCCTGTCCCTCAAACCCCACACTCCTCTGGCAGATGCATCCCCCTCTGTGAGAGCACAGTGCATGGCTCAAGGAGGAGCCTGGAAATGTTTGGCAACTTGGTAACACAGCCCTGGCATAGACTTGTGATTTTCTGAAGTCAACATTTTAAAAAGTGATGTGTTCATTCATTTATTCATAAATCATTTCAGTGCCAACCATGTCCTGGACAAAATCCCTACCTTCCAAGGTTCCTAGTTTGAAGGTAGAAACCTAACAAAGAAAACAAGCACACCCAGATGTTGCAGGTGCTGTGCGCTGGAGGGGGCAGAGCTACTGGGTTAGGCTCCTGGAGGCTGAGTTCTTTAGGCTGGGCACTGGGCGGGCAGGCCTGGGAGGAAATCCAGGCAGAGGTGGCAGCCTGAGCAAGGGCATGGAAGGGAATAGGAGCCCAGGCAGTTCAGAAATGGGTGGGCAATTAGGCAAGATAGGCTGGGCACAGATGTGGGAGTAGTTGGGAAGGGGAGGGACATGGAGGACTTCCTACAGGATTTGGACAGAAAGTTTCCCCCATCACTTAAAAGATTTGAACAACACTGATCTGAGCTACCCCTAAATGACCCAGCCCCTGAGTTTCTTCTGGACACCTGTGCCAAGGGTCACACCTGGTGTCTGTCTCCTGGTTCACCATGTCCTGAAAGGAAGACCTTTCTAGGGGGCCTGTTCTCTCCTCTGTAATGGCAAGGTCTTTGTGAGAACTGTGAACTCCATGGTACTGTTGACCTGAGTTAAGGTTGGGCTGAGGCTTCCACTGGGTAGAGCCACAGCTGATGCTGGCTACCTCCCACCTTGTGGTTGGGACCAGACAGCTTGGGCTGTCACAGACACTGTAGCACTTCTGATGCACAGACACCATGGATGTCCCCAGTTAAACAAGAGGACACTGAGGTTCAAAGAGGTCAAGTTGCTACTCTAGAGTCAGGCTGGGCAAACAGCCTGAGGTGAGTCACACCATAGCCAGCACCTGTTCTCTGCTTGCTGCCACCAGAGGCCCCCAACACCAAGCATGAACCTGTCTCCCTGGCCAGTCCCAGTCTCCTGCCTCACAAAGGAAGAATTCATACCAGAAACACTCTTAAGTGTGGAAGGCAATGACTGCATCCTTGACTGGGTTGTCCATGATTGAGATTTTCCATGCCTGGGTAGTATGAGATTAGGGCATGGGTTTCCAGGTTGCCCTCGTGGGATAAGGGGTCAGAGAAACAACCCCTGTGGGCCTATCTCACTCCTGGTAAGAGGCAAGAGCCCAGTAAAGAGGAGTGGCTTCTGGAATGGAAGACAATAGCTCAGTTTTTGACATGCTGAGGATGCAATGGTGCACTGGGGAATAGAAATGGGGGTCTGGAGCTCAGGAAAGATGTTTGGTGAGGGGATGAGAAACCTGCTTTACAGTACCCTCTTGTGAGCTGACCAATTCTTCCTTCAGGAAAAAAATCTAGTGAGCCCAGCCAATGGCATCAGCTGCCCTGGCACTGTCCAAAGCACTTGATACTTGTACCTTCATTTAATCCAGACAGAATATTGAGAAAAGTTGGGGGAGGGGGTGATCAGGAAGAAGAGGGGAATTACCTTCACAGAGGATAGACCTGAAGCACCCAGGGCAGTGATGAAGTTTAGCACTGAGGGGACGCTGGCCTTGCCCTAGGCACCTGTGCCCAGGTTCTTCCAGCCTAGCACATGCCCTCCAGGGGCATTTCACAAACAGATGTTCACAAAGCACACTGGTGTCTGGATGTACTGAGGAGACAATGCTGACTCCTGGTGTCAATATTTACATTATCTAAGTTCTTAAGTCACTCGGAACATACTTACTGAGTTGGTCCAGGGCTGAGGGCGGCATAATGACTGTGGAAAGAACATTTAAGAAATATTAAAAAAATAAAATAAAAAGGACAGACCAAAGGCAAGATGCAGTTTCTATCATATCTTATAGAAAGTTTTAAACTGTTTTTAGGGTAGCCAGAATGTCACAGTGATCTTTCATAAAGAACCTTACTTGATGTAATTTATTTTGGGAACTTGAATGGTTATCGGCCATAAATCTAACCATAATTAGCACCCCACCCCAACAGAGCAAGTCTGGGATGAGCACCATTATCACAGTAACACTAGTTTCTGACTCCCACATGCAAAGTAAGTACTGTTGAAGGCTACAGCATTTCAGACTTAGGGCAGGAAAGGTTACTATTCAAAATAAAAACAAGCACATACTCTTCCCTCCTTTCTCCACATCTGACCTGTCATTAGGCCCTGCTAGCATGGACACAGAGAAGCAGCGGTACTGTGTGGAGAAGCGGTTTTGGAAAACCCTGGGAATCGGGTGGTCGAACATGTTGAAAGAGAACTAGAAGGAGGAAAGAGAAACCAGTATTAGAACAAAGGTATATTTATTCATGTCAAAACCCAAAACATGTCAGAGTAATTAATGTTGCTAAACATTGTCAAAGAACACAATGCACTGAAATCTTCAATGTAGTCTTACTAAATCTAAAAGAGGCAATGTCAAGCCTGCCCTGAACCTTTTTCAGGGCTGTGCTCCCATCTTCACTTCAGGATCAAGCCCGACCTCTTGCATACCTCAGAGACTTGTACTGACAGCCCCACAGACTCCTAAACTCCTGCCTGGGCTAGTTCCTCTGCCTTGAACACTTTTCCTATTATCATTAATCTAAACAATATTTGTTAATTGAAACATCTCTTTATTGAGTGCCTATTATCTGCCAGGCTCTGACCCGAGCACAAGGGAAACACCACTCTAGTGATGTTTGTCCTCTAACAAAATAGACACTACCTCTGTCCTGGTGGAACTGACACTTAAAGCAAGGGAGACATACACAAGAAAACACATGTGTGCCCAGCAATTCTGAAGACAAGCAGCAAGGTAAGGAGACAGAGGGCTCCTGAGAATGCTATTTTCAATAGGTAGTTAGGAAGGGACTCTCTGCACAAAGACCTGAATGCTATGAGAGGAAGCCAGGCAAAAAATAGGGAAACGCATTCCAGGCAGCAGGAAGAGCAGGTACCTAGTGTTTCCACCCCTTCCCCTGGCTTCCAATTACCAACCTTTCCTTTCCCCAGGAAGCCTCCCCTTCTCTGCTGAGGGTCAGGGCTAGTGCCCCTCCAGTGTGCTCTCACAGGACAGAGCAGATACACACCATGCTATGTTGTGGTGCTTTCTTACATCAACAAGCAAAGCTAAAACATGGTGCCATTAAAAAAGTAAGATTCTTACAACTACTTGATCACAATCAGTTACAGATTTCTTTGTTCCTGCTCCACTCCCACGACTTCATTTGACTAGCCTTTAAAAAATAAAAATTAAAAAAAAAAAGGCTTAGCAAACATAAATCAATTTGGTGTCTTCTCAAAGTACAGTATTCCTCCCATCACCCCCTCATATCCACAGGGGATATATTCCAACATCCCCAGTGGATGCCTGAAATTACAGATAATACCAAAACATATATATAATATGTTTTTTTCTTATACATACATATCTACAATAAAGTTTAATTTATACACTGTGTGTGGTGTCTCATGCCTATAATCCCAGCACTTTGGGAGACAGAGGCAGGTGAATCACCTGAGGTCAGGAGTTCGAGACTAGCCTGGCCAACATGGCGAAACCCCCTCTCTACTAAAAATACAAAAATTAGTTGGGCATGGTGGCCCATGCCTGTAATTCCAGCTACCCAGGAGGCTGAGGCGGGAGAACTGCTTGAACTCAGGAGGCAGGGGTTGCAGTGAGCAGAGATAGTCACCACTGCACTCCAGCCTGGGTGACAGAGCAAGACTCCAATTTAAAGAAAAAAAAAAGTTTAATTTCTAAATTAGGCACATTAAGAGATTAACAAGTAATAAAACAATTATAATGATATACTGTAATAAAAGTTATGTGAATGTGGTCTCTATTTTAAAATTTTTGGACCATGGTTGACTTCAGGTAACTGAAACCACATAAAATCTTTTGAATATATATAAGATATATATTCAAAAGAACTGGAGGCAGAATCAAGAAGAGATTTTTGTACACCACATATTCATAGCACAATTGTTCGTAACACCTAAAAGGTGGAAGCAACCAAAGTGTCCAATGACAGATGAATGAATAAACAAATTGTGGTATGGTATATACATACAATGAAATATTACTCAGCTTTGAAAATAAAGGAAATCCTGTACCATGGATGACCCTTGACGATTTCATGCCAATTGAAATAAGTCAGTCACAAAAGGACTTATATTTTATGAATCCACTTCTAGGAAGTCCCTAGCATAGGCAAATTTATGGAGACAAAGTGCAACAGGGTTGACAGGGGCTGTGAGGAGTAGAAAATGGAGAATTACTGTTTAATATGAGTAGAGTTTCACTTTTGCAAGATGAAAAAGTTCTGAAAATCTGTTGCTCGTGAATGTACTCAAAACTATTTAACTATAGACTTAAAAATGGTTAAGATGATAAAAATTTGTTTTAACCGCAACTAAAAAAAAAATCTCTATTAGAGAAAATTTCTTGACTTGATTCCAAATATATATTTAGTAGAAGGAAAGCCACCTACTGCCAAAGCAGTTTACTAGCAACTCCAAAATTAGCAAGCTGAATTACCTATCTCCTAAAATGCAAATATAGCATGCTCCCGCCTAAAATTTTGGATGGCTCCTCACTCCCTGGCACTCTAGCACAGTAATTTTCAATCTTCTGCTTTCTTCTTTTAAGCAGCAGAATTCTGGTCAACTAAATCTTGGCCAGAAGCATAATAACATGAAAAGCGTTTCTGGGTGAACAAAGCCAGTACAGGGTGGTGGCTTCCCCTAAGTGCTTCTTACTAGCCACCGTATGTAAGCCATTTCTTCTCTTTGAACATGAAAGGTAAATCCGCACAAAGGGGCAACATACTTAACAACCTGCCTGCAGTTTTCCCATGAACACGACCTTCTACCCCTTCTGTGCTGCTCCGGATCCCATCTCTCACTTTCCTTTTCACCCGCCAGACCTAGCACAGACTGGAATATATCAGGTATTCCTGAGTGGATGAACTCAAGAAGAGAAATAAGCCAGAGTTTGACAGTGACACGCTTGGGATAAAATGTAACAATCATTTCTTGTCTTTACTAAAATAAAGAGGTGACAGGAAGACAATACTATAGAGTGCTTTGCAGACAGACAGACTTGGCTTCAACTCTCCACTCCCTACTTTTGTGACTCGAACAAAGTATCTCTGTAAAAGTTAGTTTTCTCATGTTTAAAATAATGATCATCCTTGCTTCCAAAGGGATTGTAGGGACTAAAAGAAGTAAGGCGTGATGAGGGATTACAGGTGTTAAAAGCTGCGTAACAGGAAATGTACTAGCAGGTATTAGCTCCCATTGTTATCAGTACACAACACCGCTGTACATATCCGAAGGCACGAACCCGTGGGCACGGAGCTCACGGAGCTGGGGCAAGAGCTGGGTGTCCCCCAAAAGCGGGGATGCCCGCTACGGATTCTACCTGGGGAGAGCCTGATTCTGTTCCCATCCCCAACAACCTTGCAACTAACTTTGGGTTTATGGAAACCTGTTGCGTGTCCAGCACTTGAAAAACCCATGAGTGGACACAAACCTTTCTTTCGTCAAGGAGGGAAAGTTGGGCTGAGATGGAATGCGAGCCATGCTCAGGACCCGCGGACTGGACCACAGGCGGTTAGTGGTCAAGGATCCTGCCTGTGCCCGGCGCAGCCGATGAGTCCGGTGCGGACTCAGGCCCCGGTGACTAGGCACCTCCGCGGCCGTCCCGCCCCGCCCCGCAACGCCTGGCCCTACCTCCGGCCCTGGTCCAGGCCCCTAGCCCCCACCCGCTGCCCGGCAGCGCTTACCATGATGGACACCCCCTCGCAAACGCCGCTTCTCTCTGGGAACTCGACGAAGGCACCCCGCCGCCGCCGCAGCTGCCGCTCCAAGCCGGTACGCCCCAGAGGCTCACCGGAAGTGCCGGACCCGAAACCCGGAGGGGGATGCCCCGGGCCAGGCGTCGGCTGCAAAAGAGAAAAGGCCAGGCGAAGCCGTTAGACTCTAAGAAACCCTCAGCAGAAGCACTAAAATACCATTTCCTGATTTACTTCCCCGTTTATAGGTACTTCTTAAAGTTATTTTAAAATTACGTGTTGAGAGTATTCCCCTCCAAACGAATTTAGTAGGGCCCATTGTCCTTACGACTACACTACCCAGAATGCACGTAAATCTGTCGGCCTCTGCTTCAGCCATCGAGGACTTGGGCGGAAGTAAGCTAAAATCCTTTTTTCAGATCACACCAAGAACCTATTGCAAACGTAACTGCTGCCCCATTCGGTATGTCACTGAGTTTAATGTATGGCTAGAAGTGTACTTTCCTTAGAGGGTCCCAGTGGGAAGCAGTAGGCTTCTCTTCCCAAAGTAAAGATGTCCGCCGAGAGTCGCATTTCCGGGTAAAAGCGAGTCAGAGTTGAAGAGGGCAACAGTGTTTGCGTTCGGCCTCAGAGATGACGCTTCTTTCGGGGCGGGCTGGAGTTTTCTAGCCGAGAATGGCAGAGCGCTAATGCCCGCCCCCAATGTGGCCCAGTCAGAAAGAAGGGAAGGCTGGGAACTAAGAAGCTATTGGTTGGTGATCCCTGGACCAATCAGAGGAGCCATAATTTGGCGGGAGTCTTGACCGCCGTCGGGGCTTTCGGTACCTCAGCGCTAGCGCCAGGTGTTCGGCCGCAGTGGCTATGTTCGTGTCCGATTTCCGCAAAGAGTTCTACGAGCTGGTCCAGAGCCAGGTGACTCCCACTCTGGGACCCCAGCCGAGGCTTTGCCGAGGGGAAGGGATGAGGGAGAGCGGCCGTGGGTGACCGGGAGGCAGGGGAGGGCCGGGGTTCGGGTCGCCGCATTTACCCCGCCCTCTCTTCCCCCGATAGAGGGTCCTTCTCTTCGTGGCCTCGGACGTGGATGCACTGTGTGCGTGCAAGATCCTTCAGGTGAGTCCTGCGGACCCTAGGAGGGCGGGGCCGGCGGGAGAGGTGAGGGTGCTGCGTAGGCGCGGGCTGGAGGTGGGGGCGCAGGGAGGGCAGAGTCAGGATGGGTGCTGAAGGCTTAGGGTGGGAGAGGGAGCGGGGCGGGAGGTGAGCAGCAGGTGAGAGGAGGGAGACTCAGAGGAGAGGTCGCCTCCCTGTCCCAACCGTGGATTAAGTAAAAGGCAAAGAGACTGGTTTGTATGTTTGCAATAAACTGTTAATATTAATAGGTGAACAAAACGGTTGCATTTGGGGGAAGCTTTAAATCTGTAGTGGTCTCTCAAATGGGAGATTTGAGAGGAAGGAATCTGTGACAACTGCGGGAACAGTTGTGCCGTAGGTGTTGCTGGGAATATGGGCGTCCCTGGTCTATTAGGAAAGATCTGTTAGTTTGGTTTTGAATAGGGCGTAGTGTTTACATTGTTTTGGTCAGGCCTTTGGATCAGGAAGTTTTCAGAAGGCCTGGAAGTAATATCGGCATTTCTCCCTAATGTTTTACTTCGGTAATTTGCAAAACTGACAGAATGATATGTGGTAAACACTCATATCCCTAGCACCTAGCTTTTCCCGTAAACATTTCACTAACGTTAATGTTATCCCATGTCTTTTGTATCTCAACCCGTCTAATCTACCTCAGGTTCTTTTGGAGGTAAATTGCCAGTGTCCTAAGATTCTTTTCAAGGAAAATTGCCAACGTCCTAAATAAGGTAGGCTTTGAAAACACTCTCTCCCCAGGCCTTGTTCCAGTGTGACCACGTGCAGTATACGCTGGTTCCAGTTTCTGGATGGCAAGAACTTGAAACTGCATTTCTTGAGCATAAAGAACAGGTATTGAAGATGCATTTTAGAATAACATGGCTTTTTTACTCAATTGTAATTTCTTGACACAGCAGTCTTTCTCTTTCTGCACTAGATTAAGTGTGTTAAGTATCAGCTACATTAGGCAATACGGAAGAGAAAAACATGCTATATATACTGGTGGCTTATGCCCAAGTTGTAGAAGCAAAATTGACAGCACAAAAAGACAATAAATGTGGATAGCCCCTAACTTTGAACTTGTTTTGCAGAAATTTGATTGTAAGGTGCTTGGATTCTAGCAGTTTTTAATATGGTCTAGTTAAAATTATTTTATTTTGCTTTATTTTATTAATTTATTTTTGGGACGGAGTCTCGTGCTGTCACCCAGGCTGGAGTGCAATGACACGATCTTGGCTCACTGCAACCTTCGCCTTCTGGGTTCAAGTGATTCTCCTGCCTCAGCCTCCTAAGTAGCTGGGATTAAAGGTGCCTGCCACCACACCTGGCTAATTTTTGTATTTTTAGTAGAGACAGGGTTTCGCCACATTGGTCAGGCTTGTCTCAAACTCCTGACCTCAAGTGATCCGCCTGCCTTGGCCTCCCAAAGTGCTGGGATTAGTTAAAATTATTTTAGAATATACTACTATCTTACATTATTTCTCCAGGAAAGTGCATCCTGGTTTCCAACTTGAAATCCGGGAATGAATTTAAACAATAGAAGCCAGGATTCCTCACACCTCTGCATGGGGCCAAATGAGAGATGGGACATTGTAGACTCCACAGATAGGGATGGAACATGGAAGAGGGTCCCTGGAGTGCCTAGCCATATCAAGGATTGTCTAGGCAGAGACAAATCCTTTCCTGGTGATCCTATCATCATGTCAAGGACCCATACCAGTTTGGTATTTATAAGGAAAGAACATGCTATACTAGTTATAGAGTGTGATAAAGGACTTAATATTTAAGTCCCAATAAAGTATTTGTTAACAACTTAAACCTGTACGATGCCATTAGCCTGGAGAGGCACGCAGCACAGTATTATGAGGTCTGGAGAGACACAATCACGTGCTTAGTCTTAGTCTGCTCCTCATGAGCTTCTTGAGCTTGTCCATGAAATTTGGGCTTGCTGAGTCTCAGCATGCTCCTGGGGAAAGTTGGGAGCCACAGTGTTACCGTGCTAAAGCACTTAGCATGGCAGCCTGGCTGTTTTTGGAGTCCCTTGCCATGTGGTCCTCACCACACGTCAGGGACTTAGTGAGTTTCAGCAGAACAACTTAGAGGCTTAGTACGATGAAGGGAAAGGGGTCTCCTTGGTACAGCTACTTTACAATATCTTCCTTTTTTTCAGTTTCGTTATTTTATTCTCATAAACTGTGGAGCTAATGTAGACCTATTGGATATCCTTCAACCTGATGAAGACACTGTATTCTTTGTGTGTGACACCCATAGACCAGTCAATGTTGTGAATGTATACAACAACACCCAGGTACTTTTTGTGCTCTGCCCTCAAACTGTCTGTACCTTTTATCTATCTATAATGTCTCACCTGGTGTTCTTGGTAAGGTGTGTGTATTACTACCCTGTGGGAGTGGGAACAGCCTGAAAACAAGAACTTGGTCTTTGTCATATTTTTTTGAAGAGATAGGCTGGAATACAGTGGCACAATCAGCTCACTGCAGCCTCAAACTCCTGGGTTCAAGAGATCCTTCTGCCTCGGCCTCCTTAGCAGGTGGGACTACAGGCGCATGTCACCACACCCAGCAAATATTTGTTTTTAATTTTTGTTGAAATGGAGTCTTGGTCAGGCACAGTGGCTCACCCCTGTAATCCCAGCACTTTGGGAGGCTGAGGCAGGTGGATCACTTGAGGTCGGGAGTTTGAGACCAGCCTGACCAAATGGCAAAACCCCATCTGTACTAAAAATACAAAAAATTAGCCGGGTATAGTGGTATGCACCTGTAATCCAGGCTACTCGGGAGGCTGAGGCAAGAGAATTGCTCAAACCCAGGAGGTGAAGGTTGCAGTGAGCTGAGATTGCACCACTGCACTCCAGCCTGGGCAACAGAGCAAAACTCTGTCTCAAAAAAAAAAAAAAAAAAGAGAGACATTGAATCTTGCTGTGTGATCAGGCTGGCCTTGAACTCCTGGCCTTAAGAGATTCTCCCACCTCAACCTCCCAAAGTGCTGGGATTACAGGCATGAGCCACTGTGTCCAACCATGGTTTTGTCCATCTTTAACAAGAGATGTGGCACTTAGCCCTTGGAGGTGCTCAGAATGCATTTGTGGAATTGACTTGACTTGGGAGGTGTGGGACCAGAACCCTGTAGCCTGGAATGGCTCTACTCTGCTTACTCTTTGAACTCTTGAGCAGCAAGCATACAGTCTGAAGGTGCACCTAAGCATTCTCCGACTTGGTCTCCCACCCACAAGGTGTTGGGCTCCCAAATTCTTATGTAAGGAACCTCTCCAAAAAAAATCAGCCTGGAGGCCAGGTGCAGTGACTCACACCTGTAATCCCAGCACTTTGGGAGGCCAAGGCAGGCAGATCACTTGAGTTTGGGAGTTAGAGACCAGCCTGGCCAACATGACAAAACCCATTTTTACTAAAAGTAGAAAAATTACCTGGGCGTGGTGGCACACACATGTAATCCTAGCTATATGGGAGACTGAGACAGGAGAATCACTTGAACATGGGAGGCAGAGGCTGCAGTGAGCTGAGATTGCACCACTGCACTCCAGCCTGGGTGACAGAGCAAGAGTCAGTCTTGAAATAAGAAAATAAAGAAAAATCAGCCTGGAATTGCTTTTAGACAGGAGTTTTATTGACTTAGGGGTTATACATTTTCATGTCCTTTATCAGAGGCCAACTTGTGGGGCATTCATTTTATTGGTATTTGGCATAAGAGTACCATATACCAATAACATACTATGTTTCCAGGCTTAAGTAGACTAGATGGTTTTCAAAGAACTGTTTTCAGATTTTCATAATTTCTACATACCATGTATGGTGTAACTCTGGTGCCTCACTGGTAATGAAAACAAGAAAATTCCTAAGAAGCCTGGAACTCTTGTTAAATAGGTAGCTATTTGTCTGTACAGGAAACTTGAGTCAGCTTATTAAGAAATAAGATTCTGCAGAAGAACATATTGTATAGTTTTCTGTAGAAAGAGGAGAGACTTAATTCCTTTTTGTTTTGAACTTAGATCAAATTACTCATTAAACAAAATGATGACCTTGAAGTTCCTGCCTATGAAGATATCTTCAGGGATGAAGAGGATGAAGAGGATTCTGGAAGTGACAGTGATGGGTCAGAGCCTTCTGAGAAGCGCACACGGTTAGAAGAGGTGTGTTTGGGTCTCTCACAGCATCCCAGAAGAACATACACTTCCATAAGTCAGAGGTCATCCTGAAGCCTGCCAGGCCCGGGTGTAACTGAGGGCAGTGGGAAGTGGAGATGTTAGCAGGCATGGATGCTGACCCTGGGCTCTGCTATCCCCTGGCTGTGTGGCCTCAGGCAGGAGTGGCTTATCTGTCCATTGAGATCCTGTCAGATGAAATGAAATTTAGGACAGCTCAGCTCTGCGGCTAAGTAGCAAAAAAAAGATGTAGAGAAACAATAAATAGCACAACCCCTCCCTTCCTTTTCTACTGTCTTCTAGTATCACTCACTGTGCAGTCACTGCAGAGGAGCAATGTGGGTCTGCATCCCTTGTGCAGGCCCAGTCCCAGACAATTACTCCAGGGGAGGCATCTTGTATGTGATGATAGGAGTGGTTTTTACCATGTGGACCTTGGGTCTGAGCTGCTTGTGATCTGGGGCAGGGATCAGTTGCCTACCCAGCGCTACAGCTTCTGCTAGATGTAAAATGATAGGCGAGAGGTGGTTGTTCCTATAGCATGCAGGGCCATGTGATGCTTTTGAAGATGCCGTCTGGCTCCTGATCATTGGTGTGTGACCTAGAATTTGCCCCTGGAATGTTCTAGGGTCTTCCCTTCATCCTCAGCCTGACATTTGCTGGTAATATGCTTTCAGGAAGACTTTTTGAGCCATATTTGAGACATTCAGGACATTCTCCATTTGGGGAAGGGGCAGTGCCCTTCAAAGTGAGGCATGCTGCTCTCTTCCTCACCTTTGTCACCCCTTTCACTAGGTTTGGATGTCTCATAGGGAACTTCTTGGACCCACTGTTAACTTTTCTTACCTCTTGCCCAGCTCTTTGTTCTATTTTTTGGAAGACTTTTTGGTCTTTATTTATTTATTTATTTATTTTTTTCCAGACAGGGTCTCTCTATGTTGCCCAGGCTGGCCTCAAACTTCTGGGCTCAGTGGATCTTCCCACTTCAGCCTCCCAAGTAGCTAAGACTATAAGCACATGCCACTACACTTCGCCTGGTCTTTATCTTCTAATCTTTGATTTATGGGAGGTCTTTTTTGTTCTCTGAATGCTTTATTTATTTATTTATAAATATATATATATAGTATATATATTTTTTAAATAAACTTACAGTTTATTTTCTATTTCCTGTTCTCTGTTTTTTGATTCTGTTTTCTTTCTCTCTTTTTTTTTTTTGAGATGGAGTTTTGCTCTTGTCGCCCAGGCTGGAATGCAGTGGCATAATCTCAGCTCACTGCAACCTTCACCTCCGGGTTCAAGCGATTCTCCTGCCTCAGGCTCCCAGGTAGCCTCCCAGGTAGCTGGGATTACAGGTGCCCGCCACCACGCCGCTAATTTTTTGTATTTTTAATAGACACAGGGCTTCACCGTGTTGGGCAGGCTGGTCTCAAACTCCTGATCTCAGGTGATCTGCCAGTCTTGGCCTCCCAAAATGCCAGGATTACAGGTGTGACCGTGTCCGGCCTGTTTTCTTTCTTTTTCTTTCCTCAAGTGTAGTATATCTCTTTGTATAGATTTTCTAGTGGTTGTTTCAGGTGATTACATTACATATTAATAACTTATCACAGTCTACTAGTATCATCATTTTACCAGTTGAGTCACATGTAGAAACCTTACCTTCCTTTTTTTTTTTGATCACCCAGGCTGGTGTACAGTGTGCAGTGGCACAATCTTGGCTTACTCCAACCTCCACCTCCCAGGTTCAAGTGGTACTCCTGCCTCAGCCTCCTGAGTAGCTGGGACCACAGGTGTGCACCACCATGCCCAGATATATTTTATATTTTTAGTAGAGACAGGGTTTCACCATGTTGCCCAGGCTGGTCTCAAAATCCTGACCTCAGGTGATCATCCACCTGTCCCGGCTTCCCAGAGTACTGGACTAGAAGCATAAGCCACTGGACCCGGCCTTATCTTCTCTGAATGTCCTTTACTCTGCCCCATTTATATAATTTTCTTAAATATTTCCTCCGCATGTACAGTATTATGATTTTTGCTTCAGTAATCAAGCATAATTACAAAACTCAAGAGGATAAGGAAAGCCTATTGTATTTACCTCATTTTTGCTTACTGTGTTTTTGTCTTCCTTCTCAGTGTTCCAAGGTTTCTTCGTTTTTCATTTCCTTTCTATTTAAGAGTCTCCTTTTGGGGAGATCTGCTGGAGATAAATTCCCTAGTTTTCCATCATTGAGAATTTCTTGATTTCCCTTTTATCCTTTCCTAAAAGATACTTTTACTGGATGTAGAATTCTGGGTTAATACTTATTTTCTTTCAGTATTTGGAAAATACTGTACCACTTACTCTGGCTGCCATGGTTTCTCATGAAAAATCCTCTGTCATTCAGGCTTTTTCCCTACTATTAAAGTCTCATTTTTCTTTGGCTATTTTTTAGATATTTTGATTTTGTTTGAGTGTTCAGAAGTTTGATTAGGATGTTAGGATGTGTCTTGGTGTGGATTTCTTTGTGTTTATCCTATTTCTTTATTTTTTTTTTGAGACAGAGTCTTGCCCTGTCACCCAGGCTGGAGTGCAGTAGCATAATCTCAGCTCACTGTAACCTCAACCTCCCATTACCCAGCTTTTTGAATCTGCAGGTTTATGTTTTGTTTGTTTGTTTGTTTTGTTTTGAGGCAGAATCTCACTCTGTCTCCCAGGCTGGAGGACCTGCAACCTCCACCTCCTGGGTTCAAGCAATTCTGCCTCAGCCTCCTGAGTAGCTGGGATTATAGCCATATGCCACCACTCCCAGCTAATTTTTTTGTATTTTTAGTAGAGATGAGGTTTCTTCATGTTGGCCAGGCTGGTCTCAAACTCCTGGCCTCAAGCAATCTGCTCACCTCAGCTTCCTGAAGTATTGATGAGATTACAGGCATAAGCCACCGCACCCGGCCAGCAGGTTATGTCTGTTAACAAATTTTCAGCCATTATCTCTTCAAGTGTGTTTTCAGTGTGCCCTCTTTCTCCTCTCCTTCAGGGCACTGATGACGTGAGTGTTAGCTCTTTTGTTGTAGCCCCACAGGTCCCAGAGGGTGTAGTTTTGGTGATCTGTTTTTTTCTCTGTTGTTCAGACTGGGTAATTTCTGTCTTTCTGCCAGTTCACTGCTTCTTCCCTCTGTTGCCTTCATTCTGCTCTTGAGCCTATTCACTGAGTTAATATTCCAGTTCTGTTTTTCAGTTCTAAACTTTCTTCTTTATATGTATATTTTTTCTTTCTTTCTTAAACTCTGTTTAGAACACCTGTCTCTTGATATCTTATTTCTTTGCTGAGACATCCCAGCTTTCATTTGTTTCAATCGTTTGTCATCGCTTGTCAAAGCATTTTTATGATGGTTGCTTTAAAATCTTGGGCAGATAATTCTAGCAACTCTGTCATCTTGACGTTGGCATCGGTGGGTTGTCTTTTTTCATTCATTTTGAGATCATCCTAGTTCTTGGTATGATGAGTGATTTTCAAATGAAACCAGGACATTTTTGTATTATGAGACTTTGTGTCTTCTTTAAGTCTTCTGTTTTAGTTGGCCTTCTCTGACACAGCTCTGGCAAGGAGGGAGCAGTGATGCCAGGTGGAAGTAAAAGTTCAGGTTCTCCACTTGATGTCTGTCACCTGGGGCAATGAATCTCCAGGCTTCCCACTCTGCTACCTCTGACACCCTCCTAGCAGGGAGGGGAGGAATTTCTCATTACTGGAAGGTGGGGGTGGAAGTCTAGGCTCTTCCACCATTGGAAAAGAGGTGGGATGTGGACTTTTTACCAACCAGCAGTGGTGGCAGTCTCAGTTCCCTCTTTGGCCTCTCTGACACCCCACCAGACAGAGGGGTTGGGGTGCCTTGCTACAGCTTTGCAAGAATGGGAACCTAGGCTCCCACTGGGCCTTTGCTGGGGTGGATATGGGTGTTCTTGGTGGTGTTGGCTAGGGTAGATGGGTTATTGCCTAAAAGCTTTCTGTCGTGGGAGGCTGCTCCTTCCCAGTCCTTTGACTAGAAAGAGCAGCTTTTGTGAGGATTGTCAGCACCTGTTGGTGTTTCTAGGTTGTTGGCTTTTCAGCTCCAAGTCTAGTATATATGAGCCGGAAGGAAAACTCAAGGAACACACTGCTGTGTTGTTCCTCTTGTCCCTGAGTCCCCAACTGGTCTGCCTTCACTTCTACCTTTCAGAGTCTTACTTTGTTTTGTTTGTGTGTTTGTTTGTTGTTTTTGAGGTGGAGTCTTGCTCTGTTGCCCAGGCTGGAGTGCAATGGCGCGATCTTTGCTCACTGCTACATCCACCTCCTAGGTTCAAGCAATTATCCTGCCTCAGCCTCCCAAGTAGTAGCTGGGATTATAGGCACGTGCCACCAGGCCTGGTTAATTTTTGTATTTTTAGTAGAAAAAACCCAACATGGGTTTTCCCATGTTGGCCAGGCTGGTCTTGAACTCCTGACCTCATGTGATCGCTTACCTTGGTCTCCCAAAGTGCTGGGATTACAGGTGTGAGCCACCACACCTGGCCTTCCTTTGTTTGTTTGATCTGTGATGTTGAAGGGTTTTCTGTATATTTAATGAATTTATGGGGGAAAATATATCTAGTCCACCTTGCCGGAAACAGGAGTCTTGAGACCATGGATTTCTAAACCCACCGCATTATTCCTTTGTTGTGAAGATTAAATGACGTTGTACCTGTAACATTAGAATAGTTGCTAACACATGTAGAATGAAAGAAACATTAGCTCTCATCCATCCTGACATGGAAGCTGATACAAAGTGAGTGTGAGCTTACCTTGGATCCCATAGTGCTGTGGGTGACAGCAGCTAGGGTGGATGAACACAGTTTTACCTGGAGCAGGTGCTTGGGAAGCTGGCACTCTTTCTGCCCATGGTGTCTGCAGAGCTGGGAGCCAGAAGGAGTCTCAGCCATCCCCTGCCTCCACACTTCTCTTCCGTAGGAACAGGCTGTACTCGGGGCAATGGTGTGACCATGTTCTCTCTCTCAGGGGTCTGAGCCTACTGGCTTCTGCCAAATCGGAACCTTCTTGGGCTGTGGAGATAAATTCCTGGTGCATTTGCTCTACCTTTTGTTCTCTTTGTCCCTGTATCAGGAGATAGTGGAGCGAACCATGCGGAGAAGGCAGCGGCAAGAGTGGGAGGCCCGGAGGTGAGTCTGTGCTTCCAGCTGCTCCCAGCACCAGGAGCCCATTTGCCTGGGGGTCTGTGATGCCACCCACACCTCTGACTTTCTGTCTCAGGATAATTCATTCAGTTTAGAACCTCTGGGCCAGTGGCTCTGGGAGTGAACCTTTGGCTGCTGTATTGGAGAAGAGCTCCAGGTTGTTCCCCAGTCCCATGAGTGACAGGACAGGCCCAAGGTCTCCCAGATACACGCCATCCATTAGGGACCATGGCCCTGGCTCTTTATTTTTATCAAGTTTTACCACTTTGATTTACAAATTCTTTATAAGAAATGCTCTAAAATGGAAATATTGGAAAGGTTATTCTAGCTTGAAGTGAGCATGCAGCATTGCCCTTGAGGTGGGTCCTGAGGGAAGCCCTTGTTGGATCAATCACGGAAGGTCTCCCAGGCCATCCAGCTAATGTTCCCTGTTTCAGCTGAGGGCATGCACTCCTGCCACTGCCACAGGAGGAAGGCCGCCCCCTCGGATAAGGACAATGTAGGACAGGTGTGGTGGCTCACGCCTGTATTCCCAACACTTTGGGAGACCAAGGTGGGCAGATTGCTTTTGAGCCAGGAGTTCAAGACCAGCCTGGGCAACATATTGAAACCCTGTCTCTACAAAAAATAGAAAAAGTGAGCCAGGTGTGGTGGTGTGCACCTGTGGTCCCAGCTGCTTGGGAGTCTGAGGCAGGATGATTGCTTGAGCCTGGAAGATCAAGGCTGCAGTGAGTGGTGATTGCACCGTGTGCTCTAGCCTGGGCACCAGGAGGAGACCTTCTCTCAAAAAGAAAACAAAATCCAGGCCCCACATTATCTTTATTAACATATTGTAAATATCATGTTTGGCACTCTTCTTTTTTTTTTTTTTGAGATGGAGTCGTGCTTTGTTGCCCAGGCTGGAGTGCAGTGACACAATCTCGGCTCACTTCTGTCTCCTGGGTTTAAGTGATTCTCCTGCCTTAGCCTCCTGAGTAGCTGGGATTACAGGTGCTCCCCACCATGCCTGGCTAATTTTTGTATTTTTAGTAGAGATAGGGTTTCACCAAATTGGCCAGGCTGGTCTCGAACTCCTGACCTCGTGATCTGCCTACCTCGGATTCCAAAGTGCTGGGATTACAGGCATGAGCCACTACGTCTGGCCAGCACTCATTTTTTTAAAAAGAACACACATGCTGGGAGCAGTGGCTCACGCCTGTAATCCCAGCGCTTTGGGAGGGCGAGGCGGGTGGATCACCTCAGAGCAGGAGTTCAAGGCCAGCCTGACGAACATGGAGAAACCCCATCTCTACTAAAACTACAAAATTAGCCAGGCGTGGTGGCTCAGGCATGTAATCCCACCTACTCAGGAGGCTGAGTCAAGAGAATCGCTTGAACCCAGGAGGCGGAGGTTGTGGTGAGCTGAGATTGTGCCACTGCATTCGAGCCTGGGCAACAACAACAAAACTCCATCTCAAAAAAAAAAAAAGTTCAAACACGAACATGTATAGAAACAGGAAGATTAGTGGTTGCCTGAGGCTGGGGTCAAGGAGGGAACTGGAGTATGGATACAGTGGTGATTAGTACTAAAAAGTATGAGGTTTCTGCTGGGCATGGTAGCTCACACCTGTAATCCCAGCACTTTGGAAGGCCGGGGCGGGCGGATCACCTGAGGTCAAGAGTTCAAGACCAGCCTGACCAACATGTAGAAAGCCTGTCTTTACTAAAAATACAAAGTTAGCCAGGTATAGTGATGCGTAACTCCCAGCTACTCAGGAGGATGAGGCAGGAGAATTGCTTGAACCTGGGAGGCGGAGGTTGCAGAGTGGAGATCACACCATTGCACTCCAGCCTTGGCAACAAGAGCAAAACTAAAAGAGGCCGGGCGCGGTGGCTTACGCCTGTAATCCCAGCACTTTGGGAGTCCCATGCACGTGGATCACGAGGTCAGAAGTTTGAGACCAGCCTGACCCTGACCAACATGGTTAAAACTTGTCTCTACTAAAAATACAAAAATTAGCTGGATGTGGTGGCATACACCTGTAATCCCAGCTACTCAGGTAGCTGAGGCAGGAGAATTGCTTGAACCCAGGAGGCAGAGGTTGCAATGAGTGAGCTGAGATCATGCCACTGCACTCCATCCTGGGCAACAGACCTAGACTCTGTCTCAGAAAAAAAAAAGTCCGGGGGGCGGGGAGTTTCTTTGCAAAGTGATGAAAATGTTATAAAATTGACTGTGGTGTTGGTCACACATATATGTGAATATAATAAAAAAAATTGAGTTATATACTTTAATTCAGTGAATTGTAGCATATGAATCATAGCTCAGATTCATAGAAATAGATGAGATGATTAGTGGTTTCCAGAAAATGAGAAGGAAAGGCAAGAATGAGGAGGAACTACTAATGGGCACAAGGTTGTTTTTTTTTTTTTTGAGACAGTTTTATTTGTTGCCCAGGTTGGAGTGCAGTGGCATGATCTCAGCTCACTGCAACCTCCGCCTCATAGGTTCAAGTGATTCTCATGCCTCAGACTCCCAAGTAGTTGGGATTACAGGCAGCCGCCACCATGCCCAGCTAATTTTTTGTATTTTTAGTACAGACAGGGTTTCATCATGTTAGCCAGGCTGGTCTCAAACACCTGAGCTCAGGTGATCCACCTACCTTGGTCTCCCAAAGTGCTGGGATTACAGGTGTGAACCACTGTGCCTCACCCTGGGTACACACCTGTAATCCCAGCACTTTGGGAGGCTTCTTTTTTAGGTGATGAAAATGCAAAATTTGCCGCCAGGTGCAGTGGCTCACACCTGTAGTGAAACCCTGTCTCTACTAAAAATATAAAAATTAGCTGGGCATGATGGCAGGCACCTGTAGCCCCAGCTACTTGGGAAGCTGAGGCAGGAGAATTGCTTTAACCCAGGAGGTGGAGGTGGAGGGACCTAAGATTGCGTCACGACACTCTAGCCTGGGTAACAGAGCCAGACACCATCTCAAAAAAAAAAAAAGGAAAATACAAAATTTGACAATTTTGACAGGTACATGCCTTGGGACTATATACTAAAAACTACTGAATTGTACCCTTCAAAATAATAAATTTTATCATATGTGAATTACAGTTTTTTTTAAAAAAAAGGAATTAAGGTACTCCCAAATAAAAGCCAGGAGAATTTGTCACTAGTAGACCTGTCCTACAAGAAATACTAAAGGGAGTCCTTTACACTGTAATGAAGTGACACCTACATGGTAACTTGGATTCCCATGAAGAAATAAGTATCACTGAATAAATGCCTACATAGATAAATGTAAAAGGCAGCCACAATGTATTCTTGCTAGTAATTTTTCTTCTCTCCGATGAAGAGACAAGTAAATAAAGCAGTAATTGTAAATGTAGCTGGATGTGCATGCAGTATGTAAAGATGTCATTTGTATAACAATAAAGACACAAAGGAGATGGGAGGGAATGGAGCCACTTGAGAGCAAAGTGTTTATGCTACCAGAATAACTTTGTGTTAACCAAGCAAATGAGATTATTGTAAATTTTATTTATGTTTTTGAGATAGGGCCTTGCTCTGTCCCCCATGGTGGAGTGCAGTGGCCTGATCATTGTTCACTGCAGTGGTGACCTTCCTGCACTCAGGTGATTCTCCCACCTCACCCTCCTGAGTAGGTAGGGCTATAGGCACACACAACCACACCTGCTAACTTAAAAAAAATTTTTTTTTTTTTTGGAGACGGAGTTTTGATCTTGTTTCCCAGGCTGGAGTGCAGTGGTGCGACCTCAGCTCACTGCAGCTTCCGCCTCCTGGGTTCAAGCAATTCTCCTGCCTCAGCCTCCTGAGTAGCCTGGATACAGGTGCACACCACCACACCCAGCTAATTGGATTTTGTATTTTTAGTAGAGCCGGAGTTTCACCATGATGGCCAGGCTAGTCTCAAATTCCTGGCCTCAAGTGATCCCTCTGCCTCGGCCTCCCAAAGTGTTGGGATTATAGGCATCAGCCACTGTGCCTGGCCTCAGACAAAATAGACTCTTAGATAACACTTGTTAGTAGAGACAAGGAATGACATTTTGTAATAGCAAAAGGGTCCATCCATGAGAAAGACATAACAATTGTATGTGCACCTAACAGTAGAGACCCAAAAATACAGGAAACAAAAACTGACATAATTAAGGGGAGAAATAGGCAATTCAGCAATAGTTTGAGTCTTCAAAACTTTATTTTCAGTCTTAGATATAACAGTTAGAAGATCATCAAGGAAATGGAAGGTTTACACAACACTGTGATCCAACAGTACCTAATAGACATCTATAGGACACTCCACCCAGCAACCAAATACACATTCTTTTTATGTACATGTCACCCTTCTCCATGATAGGCTATAAAACAAGGCTCAATAAATTTTAAAACGACTTTAACCTTCCAAAATATATTCTCAACCCACAATAGAATGAAATTTGAAATGAATAAAGGAAATTTGGGAGATTCACAAATAAATGGAAATTAAACAAGACTGACTCCAAAATAACCAGTGGCTCAAAAGAAGAAATTAAAAGGGAAATGAGGAAATACTTGGGAGATGAGTGAAAACAAAAACACAACATATCAAAATTTATGGATGTAGGTAAAGCAGTGCTTAGAGGGAAATTCACAGCTATAAACAACTATATTTTAAAATAAGAAAGATCTCAAAACAAACTAGCTCTGACCTTAAGGAACTAGAAAAGAACAACAAACTAAACCTAAAACAAGGAGAAGGAAGATGAGACACCTTAGAGAGCTCGGCACAGTGGCTCACGCCTGTAGTTACAGGAACTCCAGAGGCTGAGGTGGGAGATCACTTGAGCCCAGGAGTTCAAGACCAGTTTGGGTAACATAGTAAGACCCTGTCTCTAAAATAATACTAGTAGAGATTAGAACATAAATAAATGAAGACTAGAAAAACAATAGAATCAGTGAAGCCGAAAGTTGGTTCTTTGACTGAATAAAATTGACAACCTTTAGCTTAGACCACTTACGAAAAATAGAAGAATCTGATAACTAAGATCAGGATTGAAGGAGGTAACATTGCCACTGGCCTTACAGAAATAAAGGGATTATAAGAGAATGAACAACTATATACCAACAAATTAGATACCCTAAATGGACAGACAGATCTCTGGAAAGACACAAAATACTGAAATTTCAGAATTAGACCATACATTTAAATAAGAAACCAATTTTGTTTTGCTTTGTTTTTACAGACTTCCCCCAAAATAGGAACAGTTTCCTGCTTATACTATGAGGGGTCAGTAGTATTACCCTGATACTAAAACCAAACAAAACCATCATAAGAAAACTGCAGAAGGATCCAGACTGGAAAGGAAGTACAACTCTGTTTGTTTGTAGATGAAAGGAGCTTATATAGAGAAAATTCTAAAGAGTACACCCCCCCCATTAGAGCTAATAAATGAGGGCAGCAAGGTTGAGGATACAAGATCAATATATAATAATCAGTTGTATTTCTGTACACTAGCAATGATCGATCCAAAAATGGAATATAGAAAACAATTTATATAGCATAAAAAATAAGCTATGTAGGAAAAAATTTAACAAGTTACTAGATGTACTGGAAATGACAGAGCATTGTTAAAGAAATTGAAGATCTAAATAAAGGGAAAGACATCTCATGTTTATGGAATGGAAGACGACATTGTTAAGATGCAATATTGGGAAGGAGAAAAGAAAACTATCGTTGTTTGCAGTTTGCATGATCGTGTAAAAAATCCCAAGGAACCAACATCAACAACAAAACTTGCTAGAACTAGTAAGCAAGAATTGCAAAGTTGCAAGATGCAGTTATTACACAAAAGTCAATCACTTAAAAGTCAGTTCCTTTCTTATGTGCCAGCAATGAACAATTGAAATTTGAAATTAAAAACATTTATGGTTGGGTGTGGTGGTTCACGCCTGTAATTCCAGCACTTTAGGAGGCTGAGGTGGGCAGATCACCTGTGGCTCAGGAATTTGAAACCAGCCTGTCCTATGTGGCAAAACCCCATCTCTACTGAAAATGCAAAAAACCAACTGGGCATGGTGGTGTGTGCCTGTAATCCCAGCTACTAGGGAGGCTGAGACAAGAGAATTACTTGAACCCGGGAGGCGGAGGTTGCAGTGAGCTGAGATCGTGTCACTGCATTTCAGCCTGGGCGACAGAGCGAGACTCCATTTCAAAAATAAATAACAACATTTATAAGCAGAAAACAGTAGAGTACTTTGGTTTAGCTCTCCAAATGTGAATATACATATGCAACAAGATCCATTGCAAAAGTAACATTTTTTTGCAGGAGTGGATAGCAGATGTTCAAATTTATATGGAAATGCAAAAACAGAATAGTCAAAACCATCTTAAAGAAGAACAACAAAGTAGAAAGACTCACAGTTTCTGATTTCAGAACTTGCCACAGAGGTAAACAAGACGGTGTGGTAGTAGCATTGAGCTAAGTCTCAGATCAGTGAAGTAAAAATGAGAGTCCAAAAATAAACCCATGTGCCTAAAGCTGGTTAACTGATTTTCAACAAGTTTGCCATTCAGTGGGGGATAAAATAATGTTTTCAATAAATTGTACTGGGACTACTGGATATCCACATACACAAGAATGACACTGAAGCTCTGCTTCACACAATATACAGAAATTAACTTCATCAATATGATTTTTTAAATCTGCAAAAAACCTACAGCTAGCATCATACTTAATTGTGAAAAACTACGGGATGTTATAAAGATGCTCTTTATCACCACTCCTAATCAACTTCATGCTAGAAGTCCTAGTTAATCCAGTAAGAAAAGGAAAGCCTTGCAAATTGGGAAGGAGAAAAGAAAACTATCTTTATTTGCAGATAGCATGATTGTCTATGTAGAAAAATCCCAATAAACCAAAAAAAAACTCTGCTAGAACTAGTAAGTGAGAATTGCAAGGTCGCAGGATACACATTTATACAAAAGTCTATTGCTTTAAAAAAAAAAAAAAGTTTCTTTCCTGTGTACCAGCAATGAACAATTGGAATTTGAAATTTGAGATAATAAACATTGTTATTAGCAGGAAAAAATGGAATACTTTGGCTTCAGTCAGCCAAATTACATACAAGATGTACACATGGAAAACTGTTGAAAAAAATCAAAGAATATCTGAATAATGGAGAGATACTCTGTATTCGTTGATAGGAAGACCCAGTATCATTAGGATATCAGTTCTTCCCTATTTTGATTGCTAGATTCAACACAGTCATACTCAAAATCCCAGCAAGTTATTTTGTAGTTATCAACAAACTGATTCTAAGGTTTGTATGGAGAGGTAAAGACACAGGATAGCCAACACAGTACTGCAGAGGTCTGTTACTGTCCGGTCTAAAGACTAACTGTAAAAAGTACAGGAATCAAAACTGCGTGGTATTGACGAAAGATGGCCAGATAGATAAATGGAACAGGATAGAGCGCTCAGAAATAGACCTACACAAATATAGTCAAGTGATTTTTGATAAAGGAACAAAAACAAGTCAAGAGAAAAACAGTGGTCTTTTCAAAAAATGATACTGGAAGAAGTGGCCATCTAAATGCAAAAAACTATATATAGACCATACAACTTTTGCAAAAATTGGAACAAATCATAGACCTGTGTTTAAAATGCAAAACTATAAAACTTCTAGAAGATAACAGAAAATCTAGGTGGCTTTGGGCTTGGTGATTATTTTTTAGATATGATACCAAAAGCCACAGCTCACGAAAGGAAAAAATGATAAGGTGGACTTCATCGAAATTAAAAACTTCTGGAAAACACTGTAAAGAGAATGAAACAACAAGCCATGGATTAGGAAGAAATATTTGTAAAACACGTATTTGATAAAGGACTGTTATAAAGCATACACAGGACTGTTAAAACCCAACAGTAAGAAAATGAACAACCCAATTAGAAAATGAGCAAAAGACCTGAACAGACATCTCACCAAAGAGTATAGATAAATAGATGGCAAAGGAGCCTGCAAGCAGATGCTCGATATCACATGCCTTTAGGGAACTGCAAATTAAAACAGTGAGATACCACTATACACCTATAAATGGCTAGAATTCAAAAACTGGTAATGCCAAATGCTGGTGAGGCTGGAGAGCCACAGGAATGCTCGTTCATTGCTGGTGAGAATGCAAAATGGTACAACCACTTTGGAAAACAGTTTGGCAGCTAATTACTAAACTAAATATGCACTTATATACACATACCAGCAATCACACTCCTAGATATTTTCCCAAGTAAGTTGAAAACACGCCCACACAGAAACTTGCATGTGAATGTTTATAGCAACTTTATTCATTATTGCCAGAACTTGGAAACAGAGAAGTTGTCCTTAGTGAGTAGATAAACTGTCATGCATCCAGACAATGGAATATTAATTCTGTTAAATAAGCCTTTAAGCCATGAAAAGACACGGAGGAATCTTAAATATATGTTGCTCAATGAAAGATGGTAATCTGAAAGGGCTACATATGATAAATGGCATTCTAGAAAAGGCACAAATGTGGAGACAGTAATAAGTGTCTGTCAAGGGTTTGAGCGGGGAGAAAGGAATAGGTGGCACCGGGAATTTTTAGGACAGTGAAACTGTTCTATATGATACTGTAATGGTGAGTGGATAACATACATTTGTCAAAACCTATAGAACTGTACAAAAATAGTAAACTGTGGACTATAGTTAATAATGCTGTATCAACATTTGGTCATCAGTTGTGACAAATGTACTGTAATGCAATATGATGATAAAAGGGGAAACAGTTTATGTGTTGAGGGGAGGAGGGTGTATTGGAATTCTGTACTGTTGCCTCGGGTTTTTTTTATAAACTTAAAAATTCCTCTAAAAAATAGGCTCTTAAGGCTAGGCGCAGTGGCTCACGCCTGTAATCCTAGCACTTTGGGAGGCCGAGGCGGCAGGATCACCTGTGGTCAGGAGTTTGAGACCAGCCTGACCAACATGGAGAAACCCCGTCTCTACTAAAAATACAAAATTAGCCAGGTGTGGTGGTGCATGCCTGTAATCCCAGCTACTTGAGAGGCAGGAGAATCCCTTGAATCTGGAAAGGGAGGTTGCAGTAAGCCAAGGTTGTGCCATTGTACTCCAGCCTGGGTGACAAGGGTGAAACTGTCTCAAAAAAAAAGTATCTTGATTTAAAAACATACAGATACACAATGAGGTACGACATAATATGCACAAGGATGTCTGAAATTTAAAAGAGGCCAGGCATAGTGGCTCATACCTGTATTTGCTTGAGCCCAGGGATTTGAGATTGCCTGAGCTACATAGGGAGACCCTTATCTCTACAAATATAAAAAATGAAAATAAATTATCTGGGCATGGTGGTGCAGATCTGTGGTCCAGCTACTCAGGAGGCTGAGGTGGGAAGGTGGCTTGAGCCCAGGAGGTCAAGGCTGCAGTGAGCCATGATTGTGCCACCACATCCAGCCTTGGTAACAGAGCAAGACCCTTAAAAAAGATTAAAATAAAATTTAAAAGACCAGTAATAAAAGTGTTGTCCAGGATGTGGAGAAATTGGAAACTTTGTACATTGCTAATGGGATTGTAAAATGATGCAGCTGCTTTGGAAAACAGTTGGGCAGTACCTCAAAAAGTTAAACATGCCAGGCCTGGAGGTGCAAGCCTGTGGTCCCAGCTATTCTTAAAGATAAGGTGGGAGGCTCCTTCAGACCCAGGAGTTTAAGGCTGTAGTGTGCGATGATCACACCTGTAAACAGCCACAGTACTCCAGCCAGAGCAACATAGACTGCTTGTGTAAAATAAAATAAAAATCAAAGTTAAACATAGATTTACCACATGACCCAAAAGAATTGAAAACAATTCTCTTGTGGGATTACAGGTGCCCCCCACCAGGCCTGGCTAATTCTCTAGCTATGTACCCAAGAGAATTGGAAATATGTTCACACAAAAACTTATACACAAATGTTCATAGCAACATTATTCATAATGGCCAGAAATTGAAATAATATAAGTGGGTCATGTGCAGTGGCTTACACCTATAATCCCAGCACTTTGGGAGGCTGAGGCAGGCAGATCACCAGATCAGGAGTTCAAGGCCAGCCTGGCCAACATGTTGAAACCCGGTCTCTACTAAAGATACAAAAAATTAGCTGGGCATGGTGGCGCGTGCCTATAATTTCAGCAACTCAGGATGCTGAGGCAGGAGAATCACTTGAACCCGGGAGGCAGAGGTTGCAGTGAGCCGAGGTTACACCACTGCACTCCAGCCTAGGTGACAGGGCGAGACTCTGTCTCAAAACAAACAAACAAAATTTAGCTGGGCATGTAGTTTATGCCTGTAGTCTCAGCTACTCAGGAAGCTGAGATAGGAGGATTGCTTGAGCTCAGGACATTAAGGGTGCAGTGAGCCATCATCACACCATTTCACTCCAGCTGGGGCAACAGAGCAAGGCCTTGTTTAAAAACAAAGGGAAACTCAGCACGTTAACATAAACAGAATTTTTTTTTTTCTTTTTTGAGATGGAGTCTCGCCCTGTCACCCAGGCTGTAGTGCAGTGGTGTGATCTCGGCTCACTGCAGCCTCTGCCTCTCTGGTTCAAGCAGTTCTCCTGCCTCAGCCTCCTGAGTAGCTGGGATTACAGGTGCCTGCCATCATGCCTACCTAATTTTTGTATTTTTAGTAGAGACAGGGTTTCACCATATTGGCCAGGCTGGACTTGAACTCCTGACCCACTCACCTCAGCATCTCAAAGTGCTGGGATTACAGATGTGAGGCACTGTGCCTGGCCGTCTGATTCTTTATGACTTTTCCTGACACACTTCTCCCTCCAAGGAACAAATCTCTTATATGCCTCTGTTGCCATAGCATTTTATTTATATCTTTATTATGTTGTTTATAATATATTGAGGGCATTTACTTTGTACGTCTGCCTCCCTGCCTCCCCTTTCTGAGTTCCGTGAGGATCTGAATAGTATTAACATAATGTTTTAGCTGGGCGCAGTGGCCCACGCCTGTAGTCCCAGCGCTTTGGGAAGCCAAGGCAGTAAGGCAGGTCACTGAGGTCAGTAGTTTGAGACCAGCCTGGACAACATAATGAAACCTCATCACTACTAAAATACAGAAATGAGCCGGGCATGATGGTGGGTGTCTGTAGTCCCAGCTACTCGGGGGACTGAGGCAGGAGAATCGCTTGAAACTGGGAGGCGGAGGTTGTAGTCAGCCGAGATCGTGCCATTGCACTCCAGCCTGGGTGACTAAGCGAGACTGTCTGAAAAAATAATTGATAATGTTTTAATTTCCTTATATAAGTGCAATGGCTCATATCTAGTGGACATGAAGTATTTGTTCTGTGAATGAATAGAGCCACATATTAAAAATCTCAAACACTCAGGGATATTTTGTGCTTACCTGACCCTTGCCCCTCTGCTCAGTGCTAAGGGATACCGAGATTACTAAGCACAGTCCCGCTTTCAAGAACATTCATTGCTTACTGTTTCATGTAGCTACTGAGCACTGATGTGGTTTTCATAACATTTAGGAGTTCCAACCTGGGCAACATATTGAGACCTCGTCTGTACTATAAATAAAACAATTAGCCGGGCTTGGTGGCACATGCCTGTAGTCCCCGCTACGCTTACCAGCAGGCTGAGTGACAGAGCAAGACCCTGACTCAAGAAAAAAAAAAGTTTACGTTTCAGCCTGGTGATTTGTCTTATATTCTGACTCCTCCCTCAACCATAGGTTTATAACTTAAAAAATGAAGAAAATAGACTAGATGACCTAGACAGCTTAACATGGTTGACTATTTTTAGATTTTTCAGCTCCTTGATTCCTGGAACTATGTCTTTCAGTTCTGTTGGAGGCCTACATAGGTCCAAGTGTGGTGCCTAGAACTCCGTGGTTGGTTGGCAAATGTTAAAGAAGGAGGAGATGTTAGTAACTACCAAAGTCAAATTTGATGTCTATTTTTGTTTTTTGTTGTTGTTGTTTTTTTTTTGAGATGGCATCTCACTCTGTCACCCAGGCTGGAGTGCAGAGGTGCGATCTCTGCTCACTGCAATCTCTGCCTCCCGGGTTCAAGCAATTCTCTTGCCTCAGCCACCTGAGTAGCTGAGATTATAGGTGCATGTTACCGTGCCTGGCTTATTTTTGTACTTTTAGTAGAGATGGGATTTCACCATGTTGGCCAGGCTGATCTCAAACTCCTGACCTCACGTGATCCACCTGCCTCAGCCTCCCAAAGTGCTGGGATTACAGGCGTGAGCCACACTGCACCCAGCCTTTATTAAGTTCCTTCTTTGTGCTTTGGGATATCTGTATATCCTTTATCTAGCTCAGTCTCAACTTTTGTATACAGTATGTACATATTAAAATTTTACTTTATCCCTTTTAACAACCCTGACAAGAAGGTGAGGTGATCATTTTTCTTCACTTTTCAGCTGAAGAAACTGAGTCCTCAAGGTCATAGCTAAAGGAGTAGCAGAGTCAGACTCAGTCCCAGGTCTCCTGACCCCAAATTTAGTGTACTCTCTGTTTGCTCTTGGATCAGATGAGGGTTTCTTCCAGATCTGAGCTCCTACATTTACCTACCTTCTAACACAGTGAATCAGTTGGGAGTCTCTGGGAATTAACAGGAACTGCTAACTTGAGCAGAGTAGAAATTGTCAAGATCCTGCAGAGGCTCAGAGTATTGGTGCGAAGGTGGAGCCCCAGGCTGGGAAATGGGCATGATTCAGGCTAACTCCAGGGGTTTCAGAAGCAGGGGTCTGACGAGGCACTGCCACTGAAGGGCCAAACTCCACCATTTTTCATTCTCTACTCAAGATGGAGAGCAAGGGAGGAGCAATGGGTTGGTGTGGCTTGAGTCATCTACACATCCTTTGGTTAGTACAGTGATTCTCAACTGGGAGCAATTTTGTCCTCCCAGTGGTGACATATAGAGGTGTTTTTAGTTATAAGGGCGAGAGATTGCCCCTGGCATTTATTGGATAAGGCCAGGGATGATGCTAAGCATGGATTCTGCAGTGCCCAGGACAGCCCTACAATGAAGAATTCTCCAGCCACAAAGCTCAGTAGTACTGACAGGCTGGGAAACCCTGGGTATGGGCATGCTGATTAATAGTCCTTTCAGGCTATATCTTGTTGGGGGCAGAAGGAAATTCAAGTGCTTTCGCCAAGACAAGATGGAGTAGATACTAGACAGCTAAAAAAAAAAATGTTCGAAACGTACTACAGACCAGATGTAGTATCTCACACCTGTAATCTCAGCACTTTAGGAGGCCAAGGCAGGCAGATCGTGGAGTCCAGGAGTTCGAGACCAGCATGAGTAACATGGTGAACCCCCTTCTCTACAAAAACATACAAAAATTTGCTAGGCATGGTGGCACATGCTTGTAGTCCCAGCTATTCAGGAGGCTGAAGCGGGAGGGATGGCTTGAGCCTGGGAGGTGGAGGTTGCAGTGAGCCAAGATGGTGCCACTGTACTCCAGCTTGGGCAACAGAGTGAGACCCCATCTCCAAAAGAAAAGGTCCCACAAACTGGGGCAATCTGAGAGTATAAAGATGAATTACATACTTGTAAATGTAGTGCTTGAGGCTTCTTAGGAAAAGGGGTCATTAATAAAATATTTGAAATTCTGGGCCAGAAGTGGTGGCTCATTCCTGTAATCTCAGCACTTTTGGAGGCTGAGGGAGGAGGATCACTTGAGGCCAGGAGTTTGAGACTAGTCTGGGCAACATAGTGAGAGCCCCATCTCTGAAAATTGTTTTTAAATAAGGCTGGGTGCAGTGGTTCATGCTTATAATCCCAGCACTTTGGGAAGCCAAGGTCGGCGGATGACCTGAGGTGAGGCATTTGAGACCAGCCTGGCCAACATGGCATACCCCTATCTCTACTAAAAATATAAAAATTAGCCCGGCATGGTGGCACACACCTGTAGTCCCAGCTAGTCCTGACTGCTTGGAAGGCTGAATACCAAACATCACTTGAACCTAAGAGGCAGAGATTTCATTGAGTCAAGATTATGTCACTGTACTCCAGCCTGGGTGACAGAGCAAGACTCTGTCTCAAAAAAAACCCAAAAAATTAATTAATTTAATTAACTGGCATAGTGGCAAGCACCAGTAGTTCCAGCTACTTGAGAGTCTGCGGCAGGAGGATCTCTTGAGCTTAGGAGTTTGAAGCTGCAGTGACCATGATTAGACCACTGCAGTCTAACCTGAGCAACAGAGTGAGACCTCATTTCCTTTAAAAAAAAACGGCCGCGTGCAGTGGCTCATGCTTGTAATCCCAGCACTTTGGGAGGCTGAGGTGGGTGGATCACAAGATCAAGAGATTGAGACCATCCTGGCCAACGTGATGAAATCCTGTCTCTACTAAAAATACAAAAATTAGCTGGGCTTGGTGGCATGCACCTGTAGTCCCAGCTACTTAGGAGGCTGAGGCAGGAGAATCGCTTGAACCCGGGAGGCGGAGGTTGCAGTGAGCTGAGATTGCACCACTGCAGTCCAGCCTGGGTGACAGTGCGATACTCTGTCTCAAAAACAAAAACAAAAACAAATTGAAACTCAAAACTTAAACTTCAAAGGGACTCTAAGTGGTTTTTTGGTTTTTGTGTTTTTTAAATTGTACTTTAGGTTCTGGGGTACATGTGCAGATCATGCAGGATTGTTGCATAGGTACATACATGGCAAGGTGGTTTGCTGCCTCCTTCCCCCCATTACCTATATCTGGCATTTCTCCCCATGTTGTCTCTCCCCAGCCTTCCCACCCCCGGGTGTCCCTCCCCTGTCCCCCACCAATAGACACCAGTGTATGATGTTCCCCCCCATGTCTATGTATTCTCATTGTTCAATACCTACCTATGAGTGAAAACATGAGGTGTTTGGTTTTCTGGTTTTGTGTCACTTTGCTAAGAATGATGGTTTCCAGATTCATTCATGTCCCTACAGAGGACACAAACTCATCGTTTTTTATGGCTGCATAGTATTCCATGGTGTATATATGTGCCACATTTAAGTGTTGATTTCTGTGAAGTGTTCTTGAAAATCACATTTTCATGTAGAGTAACTTGTAAGGAACAGTGCATACATATATATAGTTTATATCTAAGCCTAATTCATAATTTAGGTTTTTGGGGGTTCTTTTTTTGAGACAGAGTCTCGTTCTGTCACCCAGGGTGGAGTGCAGTGGCGCAGTCTTGGCTCACTGCCACCTCTGCCTCCCAGGTTCAAGCAATTCTGCCTCAGCCTTCCGAGTAGCTGGGACTATAGGAGTGCACCACCATGCCCAGCTAATTTTTGTATTTTTAGTAGAGATGGGAGTTTCACCATATTGGCCAGGGTGATCTCGAACCCCTGACCTCAGGTGATCCACGCACCTCGGCCTCCCAGAGTGCTGGGATTACAGGTGTGATCATAATTTAGGTTTTTGAGGGTAATTTCAAGCTTAGAATGAACCACACTCCACTAGAATTGAAACAGAATTAAACTTAAGCACTTTTAAAGGGAACTTCTGTTTTAAATTGAATTGAATTTATCCTTTTCAATTTTCTTTTTTTTCTGAGATGGAGTTTTACTCTTGTTGCCCAGGCTGGAGTGCAATGGAGCAATCTCTGCTCACTACAACCTCTGCCTCTTGTGTTCAAGTGATTCTCCTGCCTCAGCCTCCTGAGTAGCTGGGATTACAGGTGCTCCCTACCGCGCCTGGCTAATTTTTATATTTTTAGTAAACATGGGATTTCACCATGTTGGCCAGGCTGGTCTTGATCTTCTAATCTCCGGTGATCCACTCACCTCGGCCTCCCAAAGTGCTGGGATTGCAGGCTTGAGCCACTGCACCTGGCCCTGGGAACAATATAATTTTTTCCCCCATTTATATTCCCTAAATGGGGAAAAAATTATCCTTGAAACTGATTCAAGCAAGCATTTAATTTAATCTGGACCCATAGACAGTCACATAGCTGTTTGCTAATTACTTAGTTACAGTAAAAATGTTTCACACCATACCAGATTGTAGGATAATATTTAGTAAAGGGTCCTTTCACTTGTTAGCAACTTGGGATGTTGCCAGTAGGTAAAAATCTAATGGTGGCGGATCTGTGGCATATGTGGTCATATGTTAGAATTTCTCTAACACTTTACCTTGCTCTTTGCCCAGACAGTTATTAATGTTAAATCCAAGGAGAAGGAAAATTGATTTAGCTGTAGTTTTCCCATCATTCCTTTAAACTTTGTTTGCATTGTTTGTGGTTAAGCTGTATCAATGTGACTCATAACTTGCTTGTTTTGCCTTCATGTTTTATAACACCTTTGCTGCACCAGGCGTGTTTTACTACCCCAAGGAAGACTAGAAATGATTAGAAGCTTTTCCCCTGCCCTCTAGGCATGGTAGCTTTGGGATTAACCACAGAAGGATCTGCCAGATTCCAGGTTGCACAATGTGAGTGAGCGTCTCACTGACTGTGGTCCTTAGCCTGAGGGCCCTGTGAGTCACCGCATTCCGGCTGTCATTTCAGGTGAACCACTGCCTACCAGAGAAGATTGTGGTGTACCGTGATGGAGTGTCTGATGGCCAACTGAAGACAGTTGCCAACTATGAGATTCCTCAACTACAGAAGTGTTTTGAAGCTTTTGAGAATTATCAGCCCAAGATGGTGGTGTTTGTAGTTCAGAAGAAAATCAGTACGAATCTGTATCTGGCTACTCCTCAGCACTTTGTGACTCCCACCCCTGGAACTGTGGTCGATCATACAATAACAAGCTGTGAGTGGTGAGTGGGCAATATATATAGTATTGGAGTAAGAATCAGTTGGAGATGTTAGCACTTTCCTGGGTATTGGAATGGGGAGGTTTCCTGGAGAGGCGTGGACTAGAATCTCAGAGATGCTACAGTTAAAAGAATGAAGCTTTAAGGGCCGGGCACGGTGACTCACACCTGTAAATCCCAACATTTTGGGAGGCCGAGGCAGGTGGATCACCTGAGGTCAGGAGTTCAAGACCAGCCAAACGTGGCAAAACCTTGTCTACTGAAAATACAAAAATTAGCCAGATGTGATGGTGTGTGCCTGTAATCCCAGCTACTCAGGAGACTGAGGCAGAAGAATCACTTGAACCTAGGATACAGAGGTTGCAGTAAGCTGAAATCAGGCCACTGTAATCCAGTCTGCATGACAGAGAGAGAGACTGTCTCAAAACAAAACAAAAAAAGATTTTAAAACAAGAAAGCTTTTACCTCTTAAGTGTAAAGCTGCAGATACATTGTTTTGCTAAGATAGTGTATGCTTAACTTCTACAGGTAGATAAGGAAATTTCTATTACCATTCTTTTTTTTTTGGCAGGGTCTCACTGGGTTGTCCAGGCTGGAGTGTAGTAATGTGATCTCAGCTCTGCAGCCTCAACTTCCTTGAGCCCAGGTGATCCTCCCACCTCAGCCTCCTGAGTAGCTGGGACAATAGGCATATGCCACCATGCCCATCTGATTTTTGTATTTTTTGTAGAGACATGGTCTTACCATGTTGCCCAGACTGGTCTCGAACTTCTGGGCTCAAGTAATCCGCCTGCCTCAGTCTTCCAAAGTGCTGGGATTACAGGTGTGAGTCAGTGCATCCAGCCTGCTACCACCATCCTTCAATAGCCTCTTGAGTCAGAAAACCTGGGTTCTAATCCTGGTCTAGCCTCTGTGTCCTTGATCCAGTCATTTGACCTCTCTGAGCCTTAGTTGAAGGAGCCAGAATTATCTCCAGGGTCGTTGCCAGCTCTGTCTGGCTGAATCCAACCATATCACTAATGTGTGATTTTCCTTCCTAGGGTGGATTTCTACCTTCTTGCCCATCATGTACGGCAGGGCTGTGGCATTCCTACGCATTATGTCTGTGTTCTCAACACCGCAAACCTGAGCCCTGATCACATGCAGAGGTGGGCCTATCAGTAACTTACGCTTTCTCTTTCTTAAATAGTTCTGGCCTGCTAGCTAAGATGGGTTCACTGTTCACCCCCAGTTATATTTACCCCTTGACTTTCTTCATATCTTTGACAATAATGGTGTCTTTTTGAGGAAAGATTGGAAATCCTGGTTTTATATTAAAATTACCTTTACTTAAAGAGCTTTAAAAAATACTGATGCCAGACTTCCCCCCAAATACTCTGAGGCTTCTGTATTTTTAAAATTTGTTCCAGGCGATTATGACCTACAGCCAGACCTGATACCCAATGCCATTGCGTTCAGATTATGTAAATATTCCACTAGGGTACTTATCTTTCTGCAGCCTTTTCTTGTAAACAAGAAATATATTCTTTTTGTGTTATCTTCTTTGTTTTGATATAAAAACAAGAGGCCAAGTGCAGTGGCTCACGCCTGTAATCCCAGCACTTTGGGAGGCCAAGGCGGGCCGATCACCTGAGGTCAGGAGTTCGAGACCAGCCTGGCCAACATGGCGAAACCCTGTCTCTACTAAAAATACAAAAATTAGCTGGGCATGGTTGTGCATGCCTGTAATTGCAGCTACTCGGGAGACTGAGGTGGGAGAATCCCTTGAATCCGGGAGGCGGAGGTTGCAGTGAGCCAAGATCGTGCCACTGCACTCCAGCCTGGGCACAGAGCAAGACTCTGCCTCAAAATAATAATGATTGTAAAAAGATGCGTCACGTATTCCTCTCTTCCCCAGTTTTCAGGAAGGTGTGCTCTGTGTCCTGTCCCTGTGAGTAAATGATCATGCCCCAAATTGAAGGTGGAGGATGTTGAGCTTTTATATTTTCTTCTTGGCCTACAGGCTGACTTTCAAACTGTGCCACATGTATTGGAATTGGCCTGGCACCGTCAGAGTTCCAGCTCCTTGCAAGTATGCCCACAAGCTAGCTTTCCTGTCAGGACAGATCTTGCATCATGAACCAGCCATCCAGCTGTGCGAGAACCTGTTCTTCCTGTGACTGCACAGCCTGGAGTTGGGCTGGGGAGGAGAAAGGCAGCCTCTGAACTCAGAGTGTCTCTTGCAGAATCAAAGAGACTGAAGTGGGCTTTCGTGTTATCATTTTCCCTTTCTCCAACCCTGTAGTATAAGATATCTGTTTTGTCTTTTAAATCTAATATCACCGAGAAGCAAGTTTCTGAGTAACAGCTGAAAATGGCCATGTTGCCTGTGTAGAGCAAGTTACGGTAGTACTGTCACTCTGCAGGTAGAGTGGGTGACTCTCGGCGACCATTAAGAGCCTCCAAAGCCAATGTAAGCTGTGGAAAACTGCAGAAACAGCCATTATACTTCTAAGCTGTGCTGACGAACTGGTTCCCATTTCTGGAGCCAGAGATGATAATGAATGAAGCCATCCCAAGTTTCCTAAAGGGAGTTACTCAGGCCACTGGGAAAGGCAGTGGAAGGTCTGTGAAGCAAAGTTTTCAAGTAGGTACTGCTATTGCTGGCAGGTGTGCAAGGCGCAGAGTAAAATCTGTGGCATAGGTAGGCCCTTGCTGACTCAATTTTTTGGGGGGATTGAATTTATGATGCCTGCGACTTGAGTTGGATTTGAAAATGGCTTCTCTTGACCTCTTGAAAGAGTGCAGATGAAGCTTTTTCTCTCAGTAACTTTCCAGCCTACCATGTCGATTTCTTCCTCCCCCAAATATGCACATGCTCTTTTCCTCTCTGTGCCTGATCTTCAGTAAGTTTTCGTTTTTTAACACATGGAAAAAATCTAGCAGCTAGGAAAGTTCAGTTTGGGGTGGGAGTTTTTAGTGAGCTTTTCTCCCAGGTGTGTGGCCTTTATTTCTATTTATATATGTTTGTAAATGGAATCACCCCCTTTGTCTTGCAAAATCACCTCTTCCTGGCTGTTGGCTCACTTTGCTAGAATTTTTCTGAGTCCAAGTTAAGATTTCCAGAAGTCAGCTTTGGAAAACGTGACACTCCTACCAAAGTCCATGCAGTTTAGAAAGTTGTCACATACCATGGGTTTCAGTGTTTTTGGAAAGCTGGTTTTTTCTTTTTCTATTTTTTTTTCCCCCTCCCCGTTTTAGAATTTTCTCCCAGTCCCTTCAGGCTTAGTTCTGTCTCCTCTTGCTTTATTGGGTTTTAGAAGCCAGTGTTATTTAACCTTTTCTGATTTGTACTTATGTACTTATTTATTTTTTTGGTATGATGGCAGGAAGGGGACAAAGCAGAAATGCCCCTTTTATATGACAGTGTGTGAGAAAAGAAACTTGAGCTTAAAACTCCTTAAAATGTGCTCACGTCAGCAGCTCAGATACTAAATTTGAAGTGCTATAAAGATTATAGAAAAAAACAAAAAAGATTTCCTTAAAACAAGAAAACCAAGAATGTTTTTAGTTTGTTGTGGTGCCCAGCACAGGTCAAGGAGGGGTGGTCATTGTTGGTGCATTTATGGTTTCATTTGGAGTGTGGGACATTAGGGTGAAACAAGGACCTGGAATTTACAAACCACAGAATCAAACACTGAACCACTGGTCTCTGGCTAAACAGGTCAGTTTTCTGATTTCATTTTGAATTTTTCTGTTGAAGTTGGATTTCCTAATACTCTTTTTCTCTGAGATAATTGGTACAAATGCTTGACTACATTATAATACAAAAATTTCTTCACTTTTTTTTCTTGGTTTTCTTGACTTGTTTTTCAGTTTTAATGCCAAATGATTGGGTCGTGGGGTGGGAAATAAAAACAACTTTGTATAAATGTGTAGTTGTGTTTGAAATAATGTCATTTATTTATTATGTTGATATAACTGTTTTCCTTCAGAGAGCTGCAGCACTTCCTAGAAACACTCATTATTCTGCTTGTAAGGTGCAATGCCAGCGTTAGTAGCCAGGTAATGTCATCATGAGCTGGGTAAGAAGACTTATTGGAGAAGACACGATCCATCTCACTTCTCAGACAGATAAGGCACTTATAATTTGTGTGTGTGTGTGTGTGTGTGTGTGTGTGTGTGTGCGTGTTCTTAGTTCTCTTTTTCCCAATATAAATTTCTGTTAGCCTAAGTGAGAGCCAGAGTGAGCCCAGGTGCAAGGGCAGCCTCCCTACCACTCCACTCTTTTAGTACCTGCCCTTCCTTACATATCCCTCATGGGTGTCTGTCACCATTAAAATACCTTCCCTGGGTATAGAAATCCAGTTAGAAGGAATAAGATCTAGTGTTCACTGGCACAGTAGAGAGAGCAACTATAGTTAACAAAAATTTATTGTACATTTCAAAATAGAGGAGTGGGATTGGAATGTTCTTAACACTAAGAAATGATAAATGAGCCAGGTGTGGTGGCTCACACTGGTAATCGCAAGCACTTTGGGAGGCTGAGGTGGGTGGGTCGTTTGAGCTCAGGAGTTCAAGAGCAGCCTAGGCAACATCGCAAGAACTGACTCTACAAAATATACAGAACTTGGCCAGGCTTGGTGGTGTGCGCCAGTGGTCCCAGCTACTCAGGAGACTAAAGCAGGAGGACTGCTTGAACCCAGGAGGCAGAGGTTACAGCAAGCCGAGATTGCACCACTGCTCTCCAGCCTGGGCAACAGAGCAAGACTCTGTCTCAAAAAAATAAAAAACGAGGAGAGAGATCCAAGATGGCCGATTAGCAACAGCTCAGGAATGTAGCTCCCAGTGAAAGCGCAGAGAACGAGTGGACGCCGCACTTTCCGACCAATTTTTGTAGCCCACAGACCGGGAGATTCCCGGCAGAGGAGCCA